>OMKX01058335.1:0-10347 GCA_900302425.1 Brosme brosme
GAAACCTTCTTCAAAAGCAAAACGCTTCATAGCCGGTCACTGCTCCAAACCTGCAGGGGGCGCTCGGGATGCAGCGAGACAGAACAGCTGACTGAAGAGCTGACTGAAGGGTGTTTCAGCGGGAACGGTAATGTGATTTTTATTTGATTATATTTGTATGTTATGTTTATATCACTGTACAACGCACATTACGTGACGTTTTTTTTTTTTTTATTGTAGTTTACATCAGACTCTACAAGGCTGCACATTTGCATGTAGATTAGCCTGCTTAATAAAATGATTAGAGATTGATATAAGCACCCGTTATAATAAAAAGCCCTCTTATCACAGTCTTCCATAACATACAGCACTACACATTACGTGTTATACTTAATAATGACAGCAGTTAACTTGCAAGCAGTCATGAATGATCTCCACTGTGTGTGTATATCAAGAGGTAGTGAAGAGTATTAATACTCATCTCAGTAACGTTGCTTATAACGTTTTTCATTTTTAGTTTTCTAGATTATACTGATCTATCATTTTTTTTCCAGGCTACTATGTTTTGCCCTTACTGTGGACAAGATCTGGGAACAATTCTCATGTTCTGTGGCTCATGTGGGTCTAATGTGCAATTTTTGGCAGAGGCAGACAACAGTAAGTGGACTCATATCCAGTTTGTTAATAACATTGATGTAGTTCACACCACGTCCTTATGTAAAATGCATTATATTTGACTTTTAACAGCTTTTGTTGTGTAATGAAGTTCCAGTGCTTGGTGATATAGTTAACCAAATCTTGAGGTGATCAGCTGTGTGTCATTGAGGTGCAGATAGTGAGTTTCACTGCCATAGGGTAGAAAATTAGCAATTACACAGGTTCTAATGTTAAAGGACCTCCACCGCTCATCAGAGGAAAAGTGTTATAATTCTAATAAAATTAAATCTCTGTCTTTATCTCACTTTATGTTTGGCAGGGTCAGCATCAGATATCCCCACAAAAGAGGATCTGATACAAAGATATTTTAATCACGGCTACAGCAATGCAGAAATTTTGGATTTTTTGGCTTCAAAACACAATGTTCATATGAGCCTTCGCTCCCTGAAGAGGAAGCTGAAAAGTTTGTCTTTATCCAGGCAAAAAGACTACTCTCCTCTTGCCACCGTTCGTGCTGCCATACAGGAAGAGTTAAAGGGTCCAGGTCAACTCTATGGCTACCGTTCAATGTGGCAGACACTGCGCCTAAAGTACTCTCTGACTGTTAAGAGGGATGATGTTATGGCCCTGATGAGAGAACTTGATCCACAAGGAATTCAACTTCGTGCAAGCAGAAAATTTGTAAAAAGAGTTTACAGTTCTGATGGACCAAACCATGCCTGGCACGTGGATGGATATGATAAGTTAAAGCCGTACGGTTTTGGAATAAGTGGCTGCATAGATGGATACTCTCGAAAAGTACTGTGGTTGAGATGTGGAGCAAGCAACAATGACCCAGCAGTCATTGCCCAGAATTATCTGAACTGTCTCTCAGAACGTGGAATCATTCCAATGCGACTACGCACGGACTGTGGTACTGAAAATGGCACAATGGTGGCAATTCATTGTACCTTAAGATCATGTCACACTGATGACTATGCTGGGGCTGCCAGTCATTTGTATGGCTCTTCAACAGCAAATCAAAGGATCGAAAGCTGGTGGTCATATTTTCGCAGACAGAGGTGTCATTATTATATGTATTTTTTCCGTTACAAGCTAGAAACAGATTTTTCAAATGGCCTTTAAAACAGACAATAGAACATTGTGGTCCTTGCATGTTTATTGCTTTTTGATGAATAACAAATTATATTTATCATAAAATTATAACATTTTAGATTGGATCACAATCCGAAAACATAACATGAAATGCATCACCCTAATTCCAGTTTGTGTCTTCAGGTCGCAATTTTGGATGGACCTTCTGAATGATCTGAGAGAGAGAAATCTCTTCAATAATAGTCATGAGCACACATGCCTCCTGCGATTTGTGTTTATGGATGTGCTACAAAGTGACCTTGATGAATGCAGAGAAAAGTGGAACACTCATACAATCAGACCTGTTAAACAGTCTCGTTGTCCATCTGGTAAACCAGAGGTCATGTACAACCTACCTCACAGGTTAGTTTTCAGTGTTTAACTTTTTATCTTCCCTGAAATTACAGTATAAAACATAACAATAAACATCATCAAAAGATGTGAGAAATTCTTGCACTAACATAATACTAGAAAAGGTAATAGTCTTAGTCTCGGCTCAGTAGTCCAAGCAACACATAACACTAAGATTATGAATATATTTTCACTCCCAGGTTTGGTGGAACTGACTGTGGGTTTCCAGTTTCACTGGAGGAACTGCGGCCATTTGAGAGTGAGGCAACACACAGTCCATGTGGAGATCGCCATCTCCAGTCACACTTTGAGGATCTACAGAGACAAAGTGGTCTACTGCAGCCAATGACTTGGGAGACCTGTGTGGAACTCTATATCACATTGAAGAACATGGCTGATTTGTAACAGAACTGAAAATACAGGTAATAACTGTTGAACTTTAGACACTAAAGGTCAACCTAACAGTTTGGTATACAATAAAAAAATTAGTACAGTCCAAAACCAGGTGAGTTTTGTATTCCAAAGTCCATGTCCTTTCGAAACTCTTCATAAGTCACTGACAGTGGAATTTCCATTGTGTTTGCACAAGTTCTGCTGCATGGGAAGCGAGACACCCTTTGAAACACCAGTTTTGGTCTTGGGTTAATCCCAGATGGAGGCAGGGAACTGAGTCCTGTGGCGAACATCAGGATGTCAGGGAGGGAAGGTCCAGTTTGTTTATCTGAAAAAAAATGTTATAAAAATGTGTTTTATTAAACCTGTCATTCATTCAAGATGAGAGAAATGGGAACAATTGTATGAAATGCTACTGTAGTAAACCTTCTGTATCAAGGAGATAGTCTCTCCAGAATGCTAGTACTCTGGTTTCCTCTTGGCGTCTTGTGGTGCCTTGTTCACTGAGTTGAACCTCAAAAAGGTTATCCAGTGTTGTGGATGTCAGCTGTTCCACACTTGAGCACATAAATGCCTTGAATATGGATGCATGCTGCTCCAAAGCATGCATCACATTAAGTGCTGAAAGCCCATCCTTGAACCTACAAAATATTCACAGAGAAAAAACACTCTAAAGTGCTTAGAACAATAGCAGTATCAGAGAAGACTGGTAACATTTAAGAGGTATTTCAACAGTTTGGCAAATTGGCTATTGCTATAATCACTAGTCATATGAGTAGGTACCTTCTACTATCAGTGCCTGTTATGGCAATAGGTAAATTTGCCAAAATGTTGAACTATCCCTTTAAGCATACTAATTACTAGATACTTGATACAATTGACTTCATGTAAAGTCTTAAAAATGAATGAATATGTGAAAAGCACATTACCTTTGTATTGAGAAGTGGTTGCGGTAAATGAAGTACCACTGCATGAAGTCCTTAATGATTATCTTCTTGTCCAACACAACATCTGGGTACTGAAGACAACCAGCAGTCTGCAACAGACTTGAATGTTTGTCGATCACTGCATGCAGTTCATCCAGTGTTGCTGCACTGGATATCTGGGAGACAATTACCACACATTTAAGTGAAATGCCACCAACTTCTCATACTGAAAGATAAATATGGAAAGAAATCAAACAATTTTAATATTGTCTATGCTATAAAATAGGAAGGAGGGGCTTAATTAAGCTAATGTTGTGAAATGGTGCAAACTGGATTTTACTACAAAAGGCTGGGTTGTTAGATTACAAGTATTCACTATTCATGTTTAAAAAAAATATGGAACAAATACCTGAGAACAGCTATTAGGTTTAAAAAAAGAATTCAGGGGCGGAATTAGTCAAAATTTTGTTTTAGGGGTTGATAGACTATAAATAGATAGTTGAGAAAGTGGTTGTGTGATAACACTTCGTAAGCTTTGTTGATTTGACAACACACCTCAAGCAAGGAAGCTCTCATGGTATCATCTGTGATGTCCTCAATCCTTGCTTCAACATCAAGGGTCGATTTTCCCGTGAGGTGGTCGTAGATCATTTCCGACAAGAATCGAGGGCCTGGACCACCGTGGACTATTGATGCAGCGATCATCCTCCCAACATGGAAATATTCATCATCTCTGACAGCTGTTGATATTTTACCATGCATTAGTGCCACTATTAAAATCAGTTTCAAGTCCAGATGAAAATGCATAACAGAGTTAATTTCACTGAATCCAGGTGCAGAGCTAAAACCAGATGTTGAATTTCTAGTATGAATTCCAAAATTATTTTCAGAAATGCAATATACTTAATTTAAGTCTGAAACAACAAAATGTTTACCTGCACAGTCAAACGTGAGAAATTTCCTATCTTCTGGTCCATCAAAAATTCTCCTTGATCTAAGGCAGTCCATCAGCAGGGTGAGGAACTCCCGTTTGGGACCACCAGTGTCCACTGCATCCTCTGTTTGCCCCTCATCATCAGTGAATTTAATCAAAATTTCATGTGATGGGTGATAAGATGATCGCTTAAAGCCTCTGAGTGCTCCATCCCATACATTTGCCCTGTTAATGTTGAACCGGCTGTATGATGTATACGTAATCTTGCAGGCCAGCTCTGAAACAATGTTTTCAGCACTCAAGCTCAAACCCTGTGGACTGTAAGAGAA
The DNA here is from genome assembly GCA_900302425.1 of Brosme brosme. NCBI lineage: Eukaryota > Metazoa > Chordata > Actinopteri > Gadiformes > Lotidae > Brosme > Brosme brosme. Next base: position 4,704 of record OMKX01058335.1, read on the forward strand.
TATCAGTGTACATGATTTCCAATATTGGAGTCAAAAATAACAATGAGGTGCTAACTAGTAATACATCATACCTTTCCTCTGCAAGGTAGTCTGCGTGGTCATCTGAGTCAGACTCACTGTCAACAACTATAGGTGCATACATGCTGGTGTAGTTGCTGCAGGGAAAGAGTTCATAGACTCAACTGTAAAATGCACAGTTAACTTTTTGTTTGTTTGTTTTACAAAGAATGACAAACCAATGATACCTGAATAAAAGGTACATTCTCACACTGCCCAGAAATAAAAAAAATGGGTTTGTTGGAGTTCTAATGTTATTTTGACTTTCGGGGTGAGTTGGAGTAGCTGTTTGAAAATGTAGAAAGACTGGTCTTTAGTAAGCTTTTTGTAATGTTGCAAACTAACTAACTAAATAAACTAACTAAATAAATATTAATAAACAGTTGTATATTCCAAGAAAGAAAGTATGAAACATGTAAAGGGATTGCAGGAAATAAGCTAAATGTTAGCATCACACCTTCCATTTTTAAACTACTTATTATTTTCTTTATTCAACACATATTTACACACACTAACCAAACATGTTAAAGTTGCAACTGTCCACCAGCTTACCTATAGCAGGTATTCAGATTCTGTGAAGCTTTTAACTGTTCCTGGGCAGGTGGTTGCTGTCCATCCTAAATAAAAAATAATACATTTTTAAGTTAATCAGTTAATCACTCAGCATTGTTACCTGCTTAGAACTAATGCACATTCAAAAGGATGGATACAAAGGACTTAGGATGACTAAGTGAATTTCCAAAATTATTTACTGGTATTTCACAAATTTATGTTAAGACAATCAATACTATTGGGTATAATTATTTTTTGACTTGACATCAACTTACTTGATGAGATTCTGATTGTTGGCACCTGGAGGGTCTAGGAATAACACATAATGCATGAATTTCCCTGCTCCACTACTGATTACTTGTTTTGTTTATAAAGCAAAAACATCATTAGACAAAGGCAATTTTTACCCCTGCAAAATGTTCTCCATTCTTGGGGTGCTCACATTATCTGGAATGTCCCAGACCTGCATACAAAACATAATATAAACACATATATAATAAATTTGATTAAATGCAATTTTCTAACTTAAAGGGATAGTACAAATTATGGCAAATTAGCCTATTGCCATATTCTGTGCAGTCAGGAGTTGGTACATTACCTTCAATTATCAGTGGGGGCAGAGGCACAACCCGCTTAGCGAACACAATGGAGGTGGCCAGAATGAGTCTGTCCTTAAAATCTTCAAATACATTATCCAACAAAATCCAAAATGCTCTCATGGACAAGTTGTGACCTATACATTCACCTAAAGTGCATATAGTGCAACTTATTTGCTTCATGTGTCATAATGTTACATAATTATGTATTATTATTTCATATTGTGGTGAATATGCAGGTCACTACTTCTCCACAAGAGCATTTTGGAGTAGTCGGATTGCTTTTTTGACATGACACGGACTCATACCACCCACTCCGTTCTATTCTCCAAACGGCTCACGCAGCCCCTCCCCCTCCCCCTCCCCCCACAGTATCTCAAAACTGATAGGTAAAGATCATGTATCTAGCAATAGGCCAGTTTGCCAAAATGTTGAACTATCGCTTTAACATATATGCACCTACCACAGTGTCAGAGAGATCGTTTTCCACAGATGGCAAGTTCACATGGACAACACTTTCATCTTCACTTGAAGACTGTCCAGTATAACCTTTGAAAAAATGCATTTAGACAACAATACAACAATTACTATAATGTTTTGAGTAATTGGCAGAATTTATCTTCCACAGCACAGATAAGATATAGTGATACAATAAAATAGATATAAGATAAGTGGAAAGACTCTGAAAATCAAACCATGAATGAAATATGAAATGGAACACTTACAACTGGTTTCAAAATCCCCTGCAGTGCAAATGTATAGTGTTATCTTCTGGTAGGCCTTCCCTACTGCCTCCTTGTACTTCCTGGCAGTGAAAGGTTCATCTGTTCCTGGGATCTTTATCACTTGTCTGCCATCAGGGTACAACAAAACATGGACAACATCCTGCATGTCCTGGTTAAAATCCATTTGTTTTTTAACAGCAGCAGCCAATAGCTGCTCTGATGACCAGTGAGGCTGAATGTCAAGAGGGAGTGACTTCCCTCTTACAGGTTTTAGGGAGTCACCTGTCAACCTCATAACTCCAACAGAAATCTGCAAAATAACAAATAACAAAGTAAATAAAATGGAAATTGATACAACATGACAAATCAATATGATAGGTCACTTGACAAGGTGTGGGTCTACACTGACAGCTAAATCTATCCAACAACCTATGTAATGTAAACAACAGTTCATACCTTCACTGGTTTCTGTTTCCTTTCGCACTGAGAGGCCTGACGTTTCTTTGAAAAGAAAGACTTTCTCTCCCTTTCTTTAACTGCCCGAAACTTGAAAAATGTCTCTATGCTTGAGTTTCCCTCTGGGAAAAAACACACAGGAATTACATTGAGATTACATTTAATTATGTTCCTATAAAATTACTTTCTGCAGGACATTTTAGTACACCTTAAATGCCAGTTATTGAACCTGGATAGTGACAGAGAGAAGTGATTTTGTATATACAAGAACACAATCTGAACCTTTCAAGCCCCCTTCTAATCATTTATGTTACAAAATCACTAATCTGTTTACCTGCACTGGTGCTAGGTTGTGCAACATCAACTTGTGCACGAGTGGCAGGTGTCTCCTCATTGACATGCTTTAAAAAAGTTAGATTTTTGCCACATGCACAGCAAAAGGCAGGGAAAGCTGCAAGCGCAGATCCACAGAATGGACAGTACATCTGCAAAAGGAAAGGACAGGGTTTAGGTATGGAAGACTGTGATAAGAGGGCTTTTTATTATAACTTATATTATAATGTGCTTATATGTGCTTATATCAAGCTCTAATCATTTGATTAAGCAGGCTAATCTACATGCAAATGTGCAGCCTTGTAGAGTCTGATGTAAACTACAATAAAAAAAAAACCGTCACGTAATGTGCGTTGTACAGTGATATAAACATAACATATAAATATAATCAAATAAAAATCACATTACCGTTCCCGCTGAAACACCTTCAGTCAGCTCTTCAGTCAGCTGTTCTGTCTCGCTGCATCCCGAGCGCCCCCTGCAGGTTTGGAGCAGTGACCGGCTATGAAGCGTTTTGCTTTTGAAGAAGGTTTCTTGGTTTGAATCGTTTCGTGCTCTGCATCGTTTCTCTATTTGCAGCGCGTTTGATGATGCTGCATTTGTCTTTGTTTTTTGCAGCGCGTTTTTTCATTTGCAACACGTTTCTCTTTTTGCACCTCGTTTAGACTTGTGTTTGAGTGTGTACATTTGAGTCGTTTCTGTACTTGAAGCTGTTTTCCTTAACGGAGACGCGTTTGGCCGTTGCAGCGCGTTTGGCCCTTGTCGGCCACCGTACTTCCTACTGCACAGTCTGACGTCACATTATCATGGTAGTAAATGCTGAGCGCAAACGAGGTGTTTCACGCACTTTATGTGGGGTGTTCTCGGTGGGCGCGAATACTTCCCCTGAATCGGACTTATACTTTTTTTAGCATAGCAGACCTTAAACATGTATATAAACAGCATATAACACTAGTCTAAAGCAAAGGGAAAAGTCTAAAAAGCATAATATCACCCCTTTAAAGAAAGGCATCCCCTCTCTCCTGAGCTACATTACCTGAGCATCCTGCACAGCCTGAACCTTCTGTAGCCTTGTTACCAGTGGCGCCGGAACGGGTTTAAAAGTGGGGGTGCAAAACCCCCCCAAAATACAACTAATCAGGCGATTTCTCCCAAGAGCTTTTTTATTTTTTATTTATTATGGTGCGCCTAAGTGCGCAATTTTTGCTGTGTTTTGAGACCAAAACAGATCAGCAGATTTCGATGCGCACAGCATTCAGTTCTGTATTTCTGACTGTATTTTGAATTGATGGAACCTGCTAACTAGAGACTGTTAACAACATAAGCACACGCACACGGTGATATGAACTTTTCGTTTCGTACATTCACGCCATGACGTGACATATATAATATTTTTTATTTTTTGATTTTTTTTAAATAGTGCTGGTGCGGTTGCACCACCTGCACCACCGGTTCCAGCGCCCCTGCTTGTTACAACATAGACAGGCTGATAAGACTAAACCAAATCTGGGAGAATATGAAGCAACCTCCTTGCCTAAAATGTCCTGGAAAGAGATCGACAAACATGTACCAGGGCGCCAACCTGGTTAACTTCTGTCTGCTGTCGCTGGTCAAGGACGAACGGCTGTTCCTCAACCCCAACTTGGAGCCCCGCGGGTACAAGGTTGTAAACACCCTGCAGGGGCTGGTTCTGGTCGCCGTGGCCGGCAACGTCCACCGTCCACCGTCCGGCTGCTTCCAGGTGATCTTGGAGCAGACGTTTGGCCTCGAGCTGAACACCTTGAAGATTAAGTTTACTGATTTAATTTTCAGAGGGCCCGGGATTTATGATTGGGCAGAAGGAATGTCACCGGTTACCTGTGACTTTGACGAGCTGCAGCGCCGCTTTAGTTCATAATAATAATAGTAATTTTGATCTAGAGATTTAGATGCCAGAGGTGTGGGTGCTTTGGCTCATAACGGAGATGCATGGTTTAGTTTGCACACAGTGCTGGACTGGGACATATTCGGAAGGGGGAAATCGTTTAGTTCTTCGCATAAGGTTCTTCAGAGATATCCGTTTTTTTGTTTATATTCAGTCTGTTCAGCATCCCCCCAGCGTCCTAGGGCTGGGGGTGGCGGGGTTCACAATGTTCACATAGTCATTTGATAGTTTAGAGTTTAATTTATTGGTTTGAGTGTGGATTATGAACTGAATGTTATTTTTAAAATGATTTTCTTTTAAAATATGTTTATGGTTATACATGTTTATTGCTGTTGTAACCCCTCTAACACCTAAGTCTTTAAGCTAGTGTGTTTATAAAACCAAGAGGCAGGGGTCATTATCTATTTTAGATTCGATGAGGAGATTGGTTGTTATCTTTCCTGGTATACTGTAAGGATATACCTGTAATATCCACCCCAAATAACTCACACGACAACCGACTGGCGATTTAGTTTGAAGAATATATATATATTGAAACCAAAACTTATGGAGTCAGTATTCCACAATGCAGATATCACTAGAAATATGATGGAATGAAGAAAAAAATACTGCTAATGCACGAAAGTACCACACTTCTAGTAATAGTAATAAACAATTTAGTATGATAACACAGTAATATAGTTAAATTCACAAAGAACCTTAAACCTTCAATATCTTTTTTCTTTGAGTTCTGGTGAGCCACAAGTGGTTTTCTTAAATGAAATTGTACCAAAAAAAACCTCTGAGATCTCAGGAAAAAGAAATAATAAAAATTTGAGTCCACTCCGGAAGTCCTACCACCCCAATGGATGTCAGATGAGGCAGTCCAGGAAGAGTATTGCAGGATGGAATGGCAATGTGAATGATGATCCCCTGGCAGAAGATGGAAAGCAACCAGGATGGAGATATGGACAGATGACGGTCCTCTGAAGGGCTCCACAAAAAAACCAGCCTGCACAACG
>OMKX01058338.1:0-25390 GCA_900302425.1 Brosme brosme
CGGATGACAGCCGCAAAATGCAGGAGAGGGAGAGAATTGTAGAGATTAAAAGAAGAGAGAGGAAGAGAGAAAAGGAGGGGGCTGTGAATAATACGTGAAAAGGCAAGGAGAGATAAAAGGAAGAGGATAGGAAAGACTGAAGAAAATTCGGAAAAAAGGGGAGAGAGAGCAAAGAAACAATGACGAGAAAAATCATTAGCTCTGGATCTATAGACTGTGGATCTAACACAGTACTAGGATGGATCTGTCTCACACAAGGGCTTTTGCTTCAGTCAAACATACGAGTTTCCTAGCTAAAACAACACACCGGTATGAATCATTGCGGCTCGGCTACAACGTGTTGCAGACACATGGGCACACGTTATGGACATTTCTGCCAGCCTTAGTCATAACCATTATACAAGGACCATGACATTTTTTCTGAATGGACAATATTTGGCCATTCAGAAACATTTATAAAATCATGCAGTTGCTTTGTTTTTGGTTGTTGTGATATGAGAGAGAAAAAATGCAAAAGTGAATCACAATTGAATTACAAAGATTTTGGTTTCTCCAAAATGAGCTCATGAAAGGGTATTTCAATCTGAAGGTAATTCTGTTACCCAATTCCTTGTGTCAATAATTACAGATAAACCTAGGGGCATGAAAAAGTGAAAGAAAGAGTTGTGGCATGGCATCCATCAAATATGTAACAGCATATTAATCCTAACTATTGCCTAGCCAATGTTTACCATATGTTAATTTCAACTTAAAGATATGAATCAACCGAAGTTGAACCATACATCATTGAAGTTTTCTTTATGATTAAGATTGATTGTTTTTTTTTATACACGAAAATTACAAAAGAAATTAAGAAATAATTAACTAAAGATAGATTACGCCGTAGACATATTACCCGTTACCATGTACCTTCCTTCACAGGTTAGCCAATCAGGGCTTGGAAGGGGGGGGGGGGCGAGATAGGAAGGAGAGACGGAGAGACGGAGAGTCTGACAAAATGTATGAGTAGCTCAATCTCACCTTTAACTATGGGACAGGGTAAATCTTAACAGGGCAGTGATCGATACAAACAGGAGAATGGCAACACGACGTCGAAAACTGATGTGATGGATACCTTTTTTTTTTTTTTTTACAAGCAGTCACGTGTTCAATCCCAATAGACGCAGGCAGATGAGACAGCATAGAAAAGATGGGGGGCGAGAGAGAGAGAGAGAGAGAGAGAGGGAGAGCGAGGGAGCAGAAAGGCGTGGGAGGTGAGAATTCTCCGTGGCCACGGCATAAGCAGCTGCTTCTGAATCATGGGGAGACCGCTCGCTGCGCGCGCCCTGCCTTTGGCGCTCAAGCTTGATGAACTATTTAATGAATATAGATAGAGAAGCTGGTGTAGATTAACAATCCATTTGTGTTCCCTCTCTCTCCCTCTCTCTCTCCCTCCCTCCCTCTCTCGCTGGGATTCACATCCCAGTAGATGCTCACAAACTACGGGCGTCCTCGCCATAGACGAGTGCATGGCAGGCAGTGCATGAATGATGCTATCAGAATGACGGTGTAATCTCACCACAAAGCGCAGTGCTCACGCCGGGCTTTGCCAAGAGAGCCATTGACCGCGCGTGGTTTTAAAAGCACAGTTTCTTTTTTTTTCTTTTTTGTCATATTCCCCTCCATCTCCATTGGAAATATTTAAATGTTAATTGTTCCCATAAATAATCTTCATCCAACAGTTATGCTCTCTACTGAGCCAACACAGTGCTCGAGGATGCCAGAAACATATTCAAGAGTGAACATGATTTAGTACGAGGTTGCACCATGTTCATTTCATTCCTCTCAAACTAACTGGCTTTGCACTACACACCAGGTTTCAGGCAGCAAAAAGCAGTTAAGTTTAGCTGGGGCAAAATGTGGACAGATAAACACATTTGCTGAGTCACGTTGCATGCATTGCGCTGTGGAATAGACGAATATTTATTCTCTCTAATAAATCAACATGGAGGTTACATGCGGTATGCTAACAATGACATGTTTTCAACCCAGCCAGGAAACATGTTAAAATGTCTGCCATCATTGTGGGAGACATCCGACTGACACCCCAACTCACAGTGTGCAATGACATAGGCCACTGTGAAAGGCCGGTCAGATAAATTCCCATGGAAGAAAGAGGATGAGGTTGCAAGGTGGTGCAAGAACCATAGGTGCCAGACATATGGGAAGGACATTCCTAATCATGTCATTGTGGGGCCGTTCAGCCTTCTACCAGCAATAAATCCCTACAACCATTTAGCAATCGAGTCGGAATGTCGATTTTATCCACAGCAAGTTTCAGAGAACACACTTTACATCGTTGGCAGACTAGGGTCGATTCTGAAATTGTTATTGGTTGTGTGTGCAGATATATTAAAATTATTATTAATAGTATAATCAATAGGTCAACGACAGAAAGTTAATCAAATAAAAATTTCGAGTACAAATAGCAAACATTTTCTTTTTATTGCTTCCGAAATGTAAAAACTTTGTTCATATAGCCTAACAAAATGTATTTTGTTTTTCTTTTCAGAAAAAGCAAGCAAATGTAACATCACTTAGACTACTGCATCTTGAAATAGTCATTTCCTATTATTTATGACATATTATAGACGATAGACTATAGTCGATTACATTTTATAGACTAAATGATTCATCTGAACAAATATCATCAGATTAATCGAGTTTGTTATGTGCCAATCGTGCAAGAGAGGTAGGAGGGGTGGATCACCCGATGAAGCAGAAAAACCTATAAAATGCCCGACCTTGGCAGGGGACAGTGCCTCAACGCTGATGAGAAGTTATAAACTGGATCATCTACAAACATCGCAAAGCTTTGAATTTCACAGACAGGGTGTCTGTGAAAAAAACAAAACACCTTCCTAAAAAAGGAAGGTGTCCTTGTCAGTATCAAATATAATTTGTTACTGGGGCGAGTCAGAAAATATGTTTATTGTTGAACCATTTAAAAATGCTGTTTGGCATGGCAATTCTGAAATTAAACTGATCAAGCTAGTCATAAATGAAAATAGTATATTTTGCCTTTGTGGCCTGTGGCCTGTATTAAAACCTGCACTAAGTCTGCTGAAGTTATGTTAAATCCTAAATGAAGTCGTTGCTGCCAAAAGAACCGGCATGTGATTGTGAGAGGTTTTACTGTGTAATACTGCTTTATTGTTCTCAATTTTTTTTTTTTCTATATCAATTACATTCTTATCACCCTCCAACGGTCACATCTCATATCAAATGACTCCTTCAGGGGACATTTTCAGCAAGTTTGCTGATTCATCACTCAATATGAAACCACTACACTTCTCAATTATTTGTAACGGTGGCCGTGTCCCAGATAGATAAGAAGGGAAAATGCAGGCAGTGAACGCAAAGTGACTTCTGAATGTTGAAGAAGCAGCCTCACAAAAGAGCCCAAGGACTAAGGCGAAAGTAATTTCAGATTCAGACATGTGACATGAACAAAACAGATGGTGTCCGACAGTGAAAGGTTTTTCCTGACCTTTCTTAAAACCTTTTATATCTTATTTTTTTTATTAACCAGTGTGCATGCTTTGCATTTATTTTCAACTGTATCTTTTTGGAGACTGACTTTACCTCAAAATAACAATATTTCTTAGTTTTGCAAGAAAAGGGGCAAGTACAACTGCCCATACAAGAATTAGAGTGGATTAGAGTTTTGGATAAGCATTTAAGAGATGCTTGTCCTCAACATTTGGTCCTCGTCCTGTTGCCCCTTGATTAATTAAAGCACTGCCATGTGGTGGAGTCCCAAGAGGTGACGCTGAGAATTTGAGACATTTGGGCTTAGCATAATCCTAAAACCCAGCCCAGTTGTGCTGTTGCAATGCAGCCAACGTTGAAGGAGAAGCATTCTCATAGTCAGGAGGCTTGAAGAGAGGCTGATTGAATGGGAGCTTGATGGCACCTAATCGTGAATGCAAACCGTCCTGAAAATCATTATGAATGCAAGCCATTCTGAAGCCTTCCGAATGGGACCTATGATGGACCACAATCTTTCCACCCCACTCTAGTAAAAAAAGAAAAAAAACATTCTACATCTCAGGCATCACCAGGCAGCCATTATCCGGAAGAATCAGAAAACAATGGCGCCAAAAACGCATTGTGCTACTGTGTAATTGGAGCTCACGGTCGATTACGTCAGCCACGGTTCATGCTGTTAACGCATGACGATCAGGGCCCATTTGTGACTTCAAATGACTTTAAGGGCCTGGATCGAGTCACCAGAGAGTAGACCTCACTGGAGGGAAAGCCAGGTGGCCACTGGAAATAATAAGGTTTATTCAAGCCCGCAGATGCTCAGATGAACAAGAAACAGAATTTACAAAAATGATTCTTTGCAACAAGACGCTGCATTTCTTTGTAAGCAGCACTCCTTTACATCAAGGGGTGGCATTTAACAGAGCAATAATCTCAGCTCCAGCAGTTCTTCTATGTTATAGCAGAACTTCTGAGGAAGATGGAACTGGGCCGGAAACCAAAAACTGAAGGGGCAGAGTTACGCCTTGTTTCCTGTTTCGTTGCATTGATCTTTTACGGAAGAGAGACTGATTAACCGCAAGTAGACGAAGCTTTCAGAAGGGGATTTTAATAACGGTGTTGAGTTGAAACCTTTATAGACACGTTTTCTTTTGGTGCTGGCCGAGTTTATGTACGCTCTTAATTGCTGGCAATTACGCTCTTACAGATCGCCGCTTCCAGCAACATCATTGGTCGAAACAAATATGATGAAGCAAGATGAGAAACTTTGGATAAGTAATCCAAAGTCTAGCAGAGCAATATTTTGTAGAGAATGATTACTGTCAGCAATTGTGAAATCAGCCTTTCCGTTTAGACGCTAGGCCTGTCTAACCTCTCAAAGCTGTAGGGCTGTCAATTGGTTGGTCGATATGCACTTCTTCGACAAAATTCTCATTGGTCGGGCAACCGCTGGTGTTTCTTTCATAAGGAAAGAAGCACTTCTTAATCCATTATTTTCGGGGGCGGGAGGTATATATTTCAGACCGACGTGTTTTATTTTTGAGAGATAGGCTATATAGTGTTAGAATAATATTCAAGACTCCGTAGTTTCTGTTTTAATAATAATATGGTTTGATAGACTACGACTTAAAAGACAGGAAATGAAGAACCCCTGCTTTTACAACTTTGAACTCGCCCAACTTAAGGAATACTGCTAGTCGTAATTTACTGATCATTTTACTCGGCTCCAAACTAATTGAAACCAAAGAGGTCATCGGTCTGGCAGCATTTGGTTAAAAAGGACGACAAAAAAGTATGTTGAGTGTAAAGTCAGTAAAAGTATGTAGGCATATCATCTAAAATCGTACGGCATACGTTTTTCTTTGTTTTATTTTGTCATTCTCTGTCAAATTTCGTGTTCAATGCTCGATAGGCTTTGAGTGTGAACATATCAGAATTGGCACCTTAGCACAAATCGCAGCGCAATCCATTCGGACCCATTATATTAAAACGGAACAAAACCTAAAATTGAATCTTTCGGCATGTGTTGCCTATAGACTATGCAACGCTTCCCGATGCAGCGCTCCGTGGCTCGCCTGGTGTGCGACGAGCTTTATGTTGAAGCTCTGCTGTAACTGATATTTAGGTTAGCGCGTAAAGTAGAATGCACTGTGACTGATTAAGTTAATCTAGAGATAAGTGCAGATTTTTATCATTATCATTTTTTCCCCATCAACCAATCGATTGATCATAGAGTTGGTCAAATTTGAAGTCGACCAAGATTTTATTTGGTTGACTACAGCCCTACTCAGCTGATGCGCAACAGATGCATCACTGTATCTTCTTGAGCATTGCTTAGTCTATAATCCGTAACATTATATTTAGTGTTTGTGTGTCATTTTGTTTCCTATCATGCAACCCATGGCACTCTGAGAATAGTGAACTTGTTCTAGGAGAACCAAGTATTTAGACTTAGCATGTTTCCTTATCGCTTATGGCATATCACGGTAATTCTAGAATTTAGTACAGTTCATTTGTTACATATTGTACCTATAAGGTCGACGGACCACGGCTGCTTTAATTTCTGGGAATCAAGGATACTGTTGCTAATGGTCAAGGATGCTTACCTAAGCTTGCCAAGTTTATTATCAAAACAAGCATATTCATAAAGACATAAATCAGTACCAAATTATATAATTAAAATCACAATGTGTGTATTATATGTGATCTTAGATTAATAATATTTATTTATTCTCAGAATACAACTAGAGAGAGAGAAGCTCATATACTGAGGGATTGTTTTCCGAATATGGGCCCATGGCTATTACAGTTGGCTAAAATGTCAAATTAACTGCTGTTAGTTTGATCAAGTGGAAGACTAGAGGCACTCTACAGGCATATATTTTTCTATCAGTATTTTTAATTGTTCGGCCAGACTTATTGTTTTACATGCACTTGATGCATTTACTGGAAACTATTATCATAATTGCAATGGCTTCTTGGCAGCTGCAGTGCAATCACTTAGCAGCCCAAAAATAAATATGAGGGATATGACAGTGACAAGAAGATGAGTGTAAACTTGAACCGAGGTTCAGACTTTATTAATGTATTCTCAACGCGGCCTCCATGTAGCACATGCGAAAGGCTTGGTGACATGACTTTCCAACAATCTGACACTCTGCTACCATGAGAAGAGGAGAGTGGGACATAAAAGCCTCATCCATCAGTTACCATGGAGCTTATTGGCCCACTCTGACAAATACAAATCAATATGTAATTTATAATGGATCCAGAGATGTAGTAAATCCTTTGCAGAGGGGTTCTAGAAACGCTGTCCTGACAGGATTCCCGTGTTCCACTGTGTGCCATCTTCTTCTGTCTTCTTCAACCTGTCGGAACATATCTAAAAGGTCCTGTGTCCATGCGCTGGGAAGCTCAGGAATGAGGCGTTTGTGGACTGAAAAATAAACGGCTGCATCTCTGTGCTTTGTTTACTGTTTCTATGACAACTAACTTAGCCATGTTAGCTCTTTAGCTATGAGATCAACATCGTAGTGATAACTTCTTGTAATGAATCCATGAGTGATAAGCAGCGTATGCAGTCAAACATTACAGTTTTGATTAGTGAATGCAACTGACTGTAGAGTCTATAATTTATGTGTAGCAACCTACTCTTTTCTGAAATAGGGCTTGTTAATCAGAATGCATCATGGGATTTTTTGTTGGCGAGCACTCAAGAGTTGTAGTAATGTAAAATCCTAAATAAACGTAAATAGACTGTATCCTAGGCAAATCAAAACTTTGTTTTGCCACATCTCGCATGAGAAACACTGTGGCAGAATTTCATCCTGAAGTACAAGAAGCGGTTGCAGCCACTGCAGAAAAACTCCAAAACACTCCAAAACGCCAAAACAATTGAAGTGATGTGGACATGGGCCATAAGTACAGAAAGGACCGTTTTTGCTAACCCTGACGTTTTGACATATTGGATCAGTGTTCCTGCATATTCCACATATAAATACAAAAATAAACTGTCATTCCAGCCCCGGTGACTTTTTTTTTTATAATGAAAAAATACATATGCATGACTGCCCTGTGATTTCCCTCCTCTCTCCAATACAATGCACCAACTGATCACTGAATGCAGGATGTTATGCGTATTTAAGTCTTTATTGTTTCTCGTCAGATGGTTGGCTGCTGTCTGCCTAAGAAGCTTGATGCTCCACACTGTCCCTGTTTCTGTAGCTACTGCATATTCATCTGGATCTCCAAAAAGGGAATAAATAGGCCACAACAAAAAAGACTTCTGTATATCTAGCATGCATTGCGACAATAGCTTGTGTTGGCTCAATCAAATGCAGTGGCTTTTTCATGTGCTAAGCTTAAGCATAAACAGTGGCAAGAGCAGGGAAAATGTATAGCAAGACGGACAGCTGAGTGGGGATTAAAATTCTATATTTTCTTCTTTCAAATGCTTTGTAGACATTGACTACACTTTTTAGCAATCAACTTCAGATTAACAGCTTGACCACTTTGTTGAGCTTCCTTGATTGATTTCTAAACCAATGAAATAACCAGGAAGGTATTGCAAGACACTAGGGCGGTAAAGTATCGGGCTTGTTCTCCCTACAGGCACTGCTGTAGTGTACATCATGCATGCGTGTCATTCGATGCCTACTTTACAGTCTCCCTTCCAGAGTCCCGACAGACCAGATGTCCGAGAGACGACCTTGCTAATTTAATTCACCTTTGTTAACAGAATACAAAGCCTGTGAGTCGGTGGATAAGGGTGTGGTTGGGGCAGGGTGTCAGAGAGAGGATGTGTACTTTGAGGATAACTTCACAGCTATTCTGGGCAAAGCGTGAAAACACTGGGTTGGGGGTCCTACATTGTCTTCAGGCACCTCTGCTGTCCACTGTACACAACATTGAGTGTAGAAAACACTAGTTGGTCTAAAAGGGCTTGAATTTATGGACAGCAAAGAAACGGCAAGACACTGGAATATAAATAGAATAAAACCCCTTCTAGAACACAGTGCCTTCCACCAAATGTTGTATTTTAACATCATGAAATAGGTTGTTTGGATTTAACCTCTTCCCTAGAAGCCAATACAATTCCCCTTTAATGCTTTTTTTTAAACTCCTATTTGTACTGTTGATGGATGCTATGTGCACTGTTTGAGACAAACATCCAACATGAAACAATGTAAAAGTTCTCGGTTTTGAATAGCAATTATTACTGTGCTGTACTACTAAATAAAACACATTAAAAGGGAATTTGTGTCGTTGAAGAAAACCTGCACCATCTCAGCTATTGTTCATTGTTCAGGGAACTAACCTTTTTTGTCAAACCTAGCATGTCTCAGGCAAACACAAAAGTAGCACTTTGTGTTTTTCTCTATTACTGCTGATCAGTACACTGCATTCCGAAACCATCTGCAGTCTCCCCTATGGAACTAGATCTCTTTGTTGACTCACAACACTGATACCAGACTATTCTTCCAAGGACGCTTCAGCAAGTCACCACGCAGAGCAGGAAAACAATTTAGGTGAATACAATACTTTCCCTTAACCGATTTTCCAAACTACTACTCAACTCACCAAATAAAGAAATCTATTCCAAATCACGATTGATTGGTTGGACAAAGTATATTTTGAAACACCTAATCAATGCAACACAAGTCCAATATCAGAGATGGTTTTAGCAGTACAGGCAGCCACACGTATTATTTTGAATATACAGAATATGCTATAGATTTGGAATAACAATAATAGGTGAAAACATTGGTGAAAATGTTAAAAGCCCCCCAGCTTTATTTGGATTGATTCAGGGACAATCAAAATTAGTTCCTCACTGTTTGCAAATACACATTTTTTGGTCAAATTAAGGAGTTCAAAACAAGTCGCAGCTCGCTGAAATAGATGTGACAAAAACGTGTGAAATTGGTTAGGCCATCAAAACAACGTCAGTAGTGAATTTTGGAAATCTAGGCCCGACTCACAGATTTAATAAGAAAAGCATGACGGAAAGCATGACATGATATTGTCCAACTTTTTCTTGATTTATTCAACGTATGCAATAGATGGCAAAAAAGCATTGAAATGATTAAAAAAGCTGGTTTTAACCCTCAAAGCATCAGTGCACATGATATATAGAAATATGCAGACATGTAGTCAACCCATTGCCACTAGCATGGAACTTCTCTATAAGTTGCATCTTCCATGGAAACAAACCCCTTTCTCTAAGATAAGAAAACTAGTTAATGAGAGCCATTCAATACACTTGAAAACTGTCGATGCAGTGCGAAGATCGGTGAATTCCAAGAGACATGGCATTTCCGTAGGTAAGAATGTGGGAGATGAATCTAAAGAATTTTAATGAACCAATGACTCTTTTGGGGCAAGAAAAGCAGTAAAAAAAAAAAAAAGCAGTTTGTCGAGTGTTTCACACAATCATAATTGGAAAATATTACAAAGATGAGTGGAGGGAAGGACGAGAAAGCAAAAAGGAGTGGTGCATTAGCACAGAGCGGAGCCCCTTCAGAGGGGGGAGTGTATGAAAGGGAAAGAGTACAACCTTACAACAAAGGACACTAACCAAAAACACTCAATTGCACCGATATCCTTGTGCCGACATGGCCAAACCTTAAGAAATATTATTAAAAGGAAATCCTGTTTTAAAAAAAGTCTAGGGTCAATACAGTCAACAAACCATTTCAACAGTTTGTATTTATTTCCGTAGCATTGATCGATTAGAATAAATAAATATATAACCCTTACAGGCCCACTAAGGCGACACCCATTGACCTAATTACTGGCTTCCAAATCCACAGCTGATGGAAGGCACCCAGACAAGGCATCCGCTGAAGCTCAACTGTCACTAGGAGCTATAACAAGTGAATGTATGTATGTGTGAGTGTTATGCGGCAGAAGGCTATGCTTTATGAATGTCTAGGCTTTGGAATGCTCATTCAAAACCATAACCTCACCAAACAACGAATGTTCAATCATTTTAAATTTGTTTCTGTAAGCAGAATTACATAAACATATAACAGAGGTGTTCCAAATACCATTTATACTATTATTATATAATTATTGTGTTTTTTAGAGGACAAGTATTGTATTATATTTGTTGTGCGGGCTTAGAAGCATTCCAACCACGATACATTTGCAGAATAATAACTACTTTAAATACACGCACTACGAGTTGAGGAAAGATTTTTCATTCCATGGTTAAAAGCAGTCCGAATTGCCACTCCATATGAATGTTTTCTGCATTCTGACATAGAAGCAAACTTAAATAAGACAAAAAAAGGGAAACTGACAGGACAAACCACCAAATAATTTTAAAAGCCAAGAGCTCAGAAGAGTCATTTTCTGAAGCAAATCACTGCCAACATGTTTTGAATTTTTAAAGCCATGGAATTTTGAAAACGTAAACACTGAATTCAAGACATTTCAAAAAACACGATTTCAAAATATATTTATTTCAGTGTTCACCAATTCAGATACAAAGATGAAGTTGCAGATATTTCAAACACGATATTCATAACTCATTCAACTTGTCCAAAAAACGATCAGACAATTCCAGAGATAAAATTACAGCCCTAAGCCATCGAGACTGAAATCAATCGAAAATACTGCTGGCCTGTCAGAGTGCGGTATGTCCATCATGTGATCAAAGAAAACGGCTCAAGAATGCATCCAAAAATTGGAGAACAGGGAAAAAGACTATGGTTAGATATCCGATTTAAATATTCATAAATTAATATTCAAACTCGGAGCTCAATAAGCAAAGGTCGGAAGCAACATACGACCCAAAATAAATTATTTCAAGAAAAAGTGCAAATCGGCTCAATTAATGACCATACTTGGCATCAATTGCTGTATTATTATGCTACAATATATATATAATAAATAAAGATTACCTTGTTTTCAAAGTATAATATTTCGAAGAAATGAATTCAAAGGTCTTTGCTTTCATATCATTCTTCCATTTTTTCCATTCTTGGTCATCTTTTGATTTGTTTTCTAACTCAATTCAATTAGATCACCACTTTCTGCAAGCATTATCTTTTTCTGGAAATAACAGCAGCATAAGATTTTTGAAACCAGCATTACACATTAATCTGGTTTTATACAGCCCCTGCATAATAATATAAATGACAGAATACAAACGCCATGGGAAAAATATAGTGAAAAAATGTGTGTCTCAGTGAGCCTCCAATGGGGGCTTTGCCTGTGTTGTCACAACATATTGAACAGGGACAGTTTCTCTGCCTTGGCAGACAGGAGTATTGCCTTCCCAGTCCCCCAAAAGTGAATCTTTTGAGTTTTTGCACAAACTTGCTGCCAAGATGGCCTTGAATGAGAATTCCATTTCGTCAGGACCACCTCATTATCCTCCGCCTTGCTATTGTGGGAATATCCTGGCGGCTTTCTAACCAAAGCCGCCATTCTCAATGCCAGAATTGTAAACGGGGGGATCGGAATCTCTGCTGGGAGTTCTGTGGCAATCACTGAGGCCTGTGACTGTGCAGTCATCTTGAATGAGGATGTATTGAGAAACACGACAAGTGACGAAGAGTCCGCTTCTCTGGTTCCTCATGCTGCATGTGTTTCAGGACACGGGATAGTCGATGCTACGCAATATGTATAATTAATGACCATGCAGGAGAAACACACAATGGCTGTTTTGCTCAACACAATGCATTCATTTTTGAGGCCGGGTTCAGAGATCACGTCTGCCTTTGTGTGCTGAGGATAGAAAGAAAATAGAAAAACCTCTGAAACAACAAGACCTTTGAAAGCCCGAGAGGTTTCAGCGACACAAATGAGTAAACAAAACAAAGTGGGTGGTTGCATAACAGCAGTGTAGGGTCCAATCAGTCCTCGTACCAATTTCAAAATGGGGCGGATTCAATTCAAAATGTATGGCTGAGAGAATTTCAGTATCCCCAAACAGACATTTTGCCAAATAAATGTATCGGGGCATGATGCTTCTCCACAACCAATTCACTTCCATTAATTCAGTAACATTTTCAGGATATAAGATTTACTCTGTCACATAGCGGAAACGAACCAGTAATGTAATACAGCATGTAATGTAGGATTACATTGGAAATAACAAAATATATCGAAAATAATTGGTTTTTACTTTCACTTGTCACCGGTAAGTTCCCTTAGGAATTGTACCGGTATCCTTCCTCATCTCTCCATAGCTAGTTGCTAAAAATGTCAACCACAATTCAAAAAATTATCAACTTTGGCCAACATCTGGTCTCCCTAAGCAACTGAGTTACTGAAGCCTGATTTTTAGAGATATATATGAATCATTGGCAACAATAAAACAACATCCCAATACTTTTTGTGAATCCCTCTAATCTTAATGCAACACGGTCTGCTGAAGCAAGTAGTTACTCAACTGGCAGTGCTACAGCAGCTGTGAAAGATGAAATTAACGTTTCGGCTTGACAACCTAAATGTATTGGCTGCATAACAACGACTGCATTTACTTTACTCAAGGAACCATGATGCATATAAACCGGCGGACGAACCACCAAATGCTGCCACCCAAAATCCTGCGTGAAATGGTCATTTTAAAACACACTAACACGCATTTGTTTTAAAGGCAAGCCATCAGCACAGTGGATAAGAAGCCTCCGCCTTTCAGAGACCATCCGTGATAGATTTGGCGTCCTTGTGCTCACTAACTCTAAGGAGGAGGAACCCCTCTCCATGTTTTGAAGAACAGTCCTGTACAGCGTGCTTGTTTGTGAGTGTTTTCCTTGCTGGCTTAGGTGCTTCAAACGCGTTCCAGTGCGTTTTTGATCAATAGACTACTAAAGAAAGTAGCCTCCCCTGAGCTCAGCCCATAAAGGTTTCAAAAGTTTTAATTGCAGGCCTGACTAAAGACGTCTGTGAATGTTTTATTTGTGGTCAGTGTGAAATGATTCTATAAGTGTGACTGCAGTGCACCCCTTAAGAAAGATTGAAATTGCAGCAAGCATATAGGCCTGGTTTCAGAATCAACACTAAATGATGCCTTCTTTTCTTATTTTCTTATAAACTAGGCCTACAAAAAAGCACCAAACCAGTGAGGATTTGTGTTATAGACCATCCTACAGCTTTAGCAGCCCTCGCCTTACCATATGCAGCATTTTTAATTGCATCTTATCCAGACTGGAGTTACGTACACAACACAAATACAACACAAGGCTATGCTACATACATACGCAGATAACAAAAAACAAATCTATCCACTTGTCACGTCTGTGACGAGTGGTTAGGCATGAGACAGTAAATCACTATGAATGCCACAACTCTGAATACGCTTTTTTACAGCCATTTGTTTTCAGGGGCAATTGATTGGCGTTTGTGTCATTAATAGTCCATCGGAGACAAGGTTGCACAGTCCTGTTACTGAATGTCCTGATGTCAGCCATCCTTTACAGAACAAGCAGCAAAATAATGAATCCTTTCCAGAATGAAAAGTTATGTGGTGATGCACTGGAAGCCTTTGTGGTTGCGGTACGTACAATTCATGCTTACTCATTTATTCTCTTGATTAAATTACCATCATATTAGTACATTTAGGCAACATTGTTTTCAGAAAACAAACCCATTTCAAAACGTATAGAAACGTTAAATGAGACAAATGAAATACAAGAAAAGCACAACAAATAAGTATAGACCCACATAGCCTGCGATCTGTACAAATTAAGCCACATAAATACAGGCCATTAAACTGATGAGTCATTTGAGCCCGTTTCTTAAATGTTGCGGGCCCATTTCCACCATGCCACAGCAGAAAGACCTGGAGGACACAAATCTCACTGTTCCCTGCCAAGGACCTCATCTGCATTTACCACGTTTTTTCATGAATAAAGCCTCCCCCCATCCATCAGTTTGAGGACCTGGTAAGAATAAACCTTCTCTGTCTTCCAGCTCTCAGTCTGTTGGCTGACTGTTAAGTGGAACTTGTACAAGACAAAGAAGGGTGCTCTATTCTGGTGGGAACCCCACACTGTTCACCTCCATTCTCTAAATGTAAAAAGACAGTGGGGAGCAGGCAATACATTGTCGAAATGAAAGTGCGGGTTCCTTCAGCAAGGAGTGGGGGGCTCTGCGTTTATACAACAAAATACTTTTTAGGCACTCCACACCTTCGGTAAATAGAATATAAACATGACTCCAAAACAAACAACATGGACTCTATGCAATCTATGCGTGTCCTTGAGTAAAAGGATAGTGTGCCTGAGGGCATGATGCTACTAGGTTGCCCAGATGTGTATGCATGTAGGGTATGTGACACTCGAATATGTGTTTTTAAATGGCATTAATTCAGAAGGAAAACACAAGAGTGCAGCGAAGAATTAAATATATCATCTCTTGCACATCAAGACAACCTCCAATTTCGCGTTTGTTTCTGACCTTATAGTAGGCTTAATCAATCGTATCATTCAAATTCATGCAATCTTAATTGAATCTGCAACACGATTAAAGGCTATGGAAACATGGCTATTGGATTTTTAGTTATAACTGGAAACATGCACAGAAAACATACCGGTAATGCTAGACATAAGATGACATAATACAGCACTTTGGGGACATTGCGTGTGGACGCATCTCACTACAAACTTACGGACAGTATACAGGCAACATGCTAATGCATATTGACGCCAAGCTCGAGTTGAGTACGGCTGCTTTACATTGCCTCCATACATATGTTGTATCTGGTTCACTGACACGCATGTATCACGTCGATAGCGGCAATGTAATACCCGCTGCAGATGTAAACAGATGTGCTACAAATAAGCCAAAGAATTATAATCGCAAACTCGCACATCTGTAAACAAGTTATACGTATAAGAAATACCTGTATGGGTCAGAACAGAGGGGCGACCTGATGTTATCGTCGGCGTTGGTGGGCTTAGCTTTCGCTGTCGCTCTGTAGTGTTGTACTGCTGTTGTCTCCTCTTGGCGTCTTCAACAGCAGATCCACAAGCACGGCTTCATCCATCAGAGCAAAAACACGTCGGAGGTCATTCTCCACCGAAAACACGTTTCAAGCGAGTGGTACTAAACCGTAGACAATCCCGGGCAGCTCCCTCGTCATTATTGGCTACGAACAAAACCGTTCCCACAGGACACGGCTCGTGAACGGCGGAATTAAATCACTTTGCTGACCATACTCAATGAAATACTTTCACCCTGGAGGTTAACGTGACGCTCTCTTGGCTCTTAAAACAACAAATTGACCAAAGTCCCGTTAGCTCTTAAGACACCCTTTACGAGGTGAAAACTTAACGAGGAACAAGCGAAGGTTCAATCCCCTGGTAGTACACCAACTTGCAGAGCACGCCGAAAGCCAATGAATCGCGTTTGTGGCGGGAGCGAGCACAGGGCGCGTGGGTATCATTCAGAATGGTGCGCAGCCTCGCGCAGCAAGGGGAGCAGCCGCGAGACGTATGTTGCACACACTGCTCTGCCCGCCAAGCCCACCACGACACAGCTGAACTGTTCAAAATACTGCTGGGACTTGTTTGATTTTTGAATACCACACGTTGGCCTTGTTTTATTGGATACACACTACTAGGCTACTCCCAAACCAGGCCCCAGATAACCGTTATGGACATCGGTGACGTTAAAGGCTTAACTGAAGCTTTGGTGTACACTGTTTAATTAATTGGTATTGTAATTAAACTATTGTTAGGAAATGTTTTATCTCTACGCCTCCCTTTTATCTACCTTCCACATGCGGAGTTTAACCAATAGAGGGCGTCAATGCTATAGCCTAGTAATAACACCTAATGAAAAGTTTTTCATTTTGTCTGTTACACCTTTGACGTAATTCCAATATCTACACGGTGAGACTTATTCTAGCGTCTACAGAACTGGGTAGCCTTTTTATCCTCCTACATGAAGTAGGCCTACGAATGCTGTCAGATCGCGTGTGGGCAGAGAGAGAGACAACAAAGGAGCATTTATTCCTGCCAGCGGGGACTTCAGTGACGAATGTTTAAGTGATGACTACAAGATGATGGGTCATTAAGGAGATCTATTTTCCGAACAGTTTTCAAACAGTGCTGTCGACCAACTAATGGAATAAAGGCCATAGCAGGTACATACCTCACATAATGAACACAGAAGAGCTGGGTCTACTTCGCCAAACTACTATAACTCTTTGGTACCAGCCTTTCTCTCGTCATTTGTTTTGCTGCACCTCTTTAGGCTACCTATTACAGTTTTAGAATGAAATAGCATTGAATACAATTTAATAAATGCCATTTGAGAAACGGTTTGCACACAATGAAAGTATAAATGCAGATGTTTAAATGAATCACTTCTCAGTTATCCATTGCGTTACTTTGACGTATTTCACAAGACTGAAGCCTTCAGGAATATTTTCGCAATGTTTGTGTATGGGGAGGTGACCCATGCCTGTAAAATACAGGCATGGGTCAAGACACTCAAGACACTCAGCATAATTCAGGAAAACCTAACGTGAATCAATGTTTGCTTCGCATACATGCTGAACTTGGTCTCAACCTATTAAAACATCCATTATAGTGCAGGTCAAATTGTCCTGCAAGATGTCAGCTGGAAAAGGTGAACTAATAAACCTTTTGCAGTCATTGTAACAAGAGGTTAAAGGTGTGCATACAAGCTACAAATGGCGTCGGAATACTGCAAGGTATGCACATGTTTGTATCTTAAAGTGGCGAAAGATTACCTGGGGGGGGGGTCATGAAAGTTAATTGTATTGCCTTGTGTTATGATGCTTTCACATTTTAGAAATAACTATTTAAAATAACTATCTCAAGTCAATAGTTTGTTGAATCTGTAATTGCAAATAACTTCAACAATAGTAATACACCTTTATGGAGTGCAGAATATAGGCTCTATGATGAATTAGTACATTCTCAGATATTTAAAAATACATTTAAAGTTTAATACCAGGATTCATGGACAGAAATGTGCTAAAATTGATAATACAAACATGTTCCTGTGTAATAAGACTAAATTAGTACTCTTTTAATTAAAAATAGCACAGAAATAGAAAACATGATCAAAATTATAGCGAGAGAAACATTTCATGTACAAAGGAGCTATTTTACATTGTGCATTTGTGTTCTGTATTTCCTAATATTTTCTCACTTTATTTTTTATTTGCATCCTCGTCACAAAGTTGGTTAGTAAACACCGCACAGACCGCCACCACCACCCAAATCATCCAATACAAATGGCTTAATTTTTTATAACACAATGAGTAAACCAGGAAAAGAAATATGTGGAGTAGGGTGTACCTCTAAAAAAGAGAAACACGACCAACTTTCACGGACACAACAATGGCCATGCACACACACACAAACACACAGTAGGCCTACTTGACATTTTCAATAAATGAGTTATTGAAGTCAGATTTGAGCACAAGGGAAGATTATACGTTGAAGAAATGTCTGGCTAAAGAGAATAGCATGGCGGGAAAAAAAATCGAAATCTATAAAAATGTCTTTATATCCTGAAAGATATCTCAAGTATTCCTGTTATTGGCCGTACCAGTTAAAAGCAAACCTTAATTTGTGTCTAAATAGGTGATATCTTATTAAACAGTTTATTAACTGCTTAAGAATCGTCCTGTCGTAATAAATGCTAAGAAAGGTTAAACAGCCAAGATTTATAGTGATATAACTTGCAGACCGGCAAAAAAAAATACAGGCCAAGCAGTATTAATGAGGCTGAGCCCTGGACGCATGGCTTCAGTGCTTTTTACTCTGTTAAAGGTTTTTTTAGAGATAAAAAATATACACATCTTATATACATTAAAGAGCAGTGGCAGTGCAACTGAACATTGAACCAGTCCGTCACCACTCCCCCCCAATCTAATTAAAAAACTATTACCTCTCAATGCTCCCCATAAAACAATGATCTTAAGGATATGACTCAAACACACTATGCACATATACTGCCATCCAGGGCCCAGAGCCCAACACCTCCTTAAAGATGGCATTGACCTGAGTCCTGAGTAATATATCTAGGCCTCGAGCGGCCTAGAATAGCATTGAAGATCCAAACGTCCGAGTCGCTGAGACACGTACAATAACGCACTCATCGACAACAACAACAACCACGTGGTGTAAAGGCATGGCCTGCACTAGTCCTCTCCAACTGAGACACAGCAACTATGCAGACACAGTGAGGGAGGCTCTAGCACTGGACCACAGACGGCCGAGACGAGACCAACGCGAACACTTGAGATATGCAACCCTATACTTTCTCTAAACCAAGGTGTAATGGGTAGAGGAGGTGGGGGTGGGGTGGGGTTTCAACAGCAAAGAATGATCCAGCAAACGAGGGAGAACTCTGTGTGTGTGTGTGTACGTGTGTGTGAACACTGTGGTCACCAATGGAGCTGGGCGTGTGCCGAATGGAAAAATCAAAAACTAACGTTAGAGGCGCTGGGCTGAAAAGGAGACAACATCCATATTTTAAGGGTTCATCTGAAACCATTTGGCAACAGACCATGAGGCACAAGACTACTCAACTACTGGCAACGTTAGGCGTAAGAGGTGGCCTTGCCAGTCTAGCCTATTAGCCTGGTGTGGCAGTCATCTATATTAGCTACACTACAGGCAGACCATGGGTGCAATACTGACTCATTCATCTTGATAAACCCAGGGATTAGTGGAGTGGAGGGACTTTTTTGTTTGGCAAAATCATGAGTCAACTTATTTATTTTGAAAACACTAGTCTCTTGACTCACACTTTAAATAATTGGCATGTATCAAAGATTTTAAAAAAAAGTTAAAACTGATTAAAGAGCAAATAGCATTGGCAGGCTAAAAATGGAGTTAATTAACTGCGAATTATACAGCAGGGTATTCTTTAAAAGTCGCACACACATACATGTTTTAGCAGCAGCAAATTTACAAACAATCCTTTTTTCGTTATTCAACTGACATACCATCAAAACCATATTAAAATGCTGGTAAAATGGATGTTGTAAATACAAATTTGAATTTATTTTGAGAAGGAAAGTGAAAGGCTTGGAATGTATGGAGATGGTTCAAGCACAGTCATAGACAAATGCTCTGAAAAGCAAAAATGTCATCCTCATTGTATGCCTTTAAGTGCACTCAACAAAACTCTGCAGTTTGCTTTGAACTTATTATATATCTTCCATTGTAAATGCTTAAAAATAAATCAATGTAAAAGTTTACTCTAAAAGTTAAGAGTAACATTTTGACAATCAGTATCACCAAAAAAGGTGGACCAGTTTACTGACGTAAAATGGCATATGCCAAAATCTTATAAAAGACAAATGCAGGGCTCGCTTCTCTGGATGGCGTTATAGACACGCCATAGATGGCAGTTGGTTACATACACATCCCAATACCGGAGCACTGTTTAAAACATTTTTTAAATACCTTTCAAAATCCTTCCCCAGAGTACCAGATTACGGTAGTTTTTCTCACAAAGAACAAAAATATTGAAATAAAATAAAAATGTCATAAAAAAAACAGTTATTTCTGAGTAAAACTCCATCTGGTGCTCGCTGCAGTTCAATGCACAAGTCCTTGCTCACACTTACTCTCCTACGCACACAATCACAGGCACACACAAAATAGAAATAAAAAAGTACATTCCATCAGAAATCAAACAGCAGAACAGTGTGGGGTCGTTAAAGGGGTCTCTCTCTCTCTCTCTCTCTCTCTCTCTCTCTCTCTCTCTCTCTCTCTCTCTCTCTCTCAGACTTTAGCTGTCGTCTTCCTTGGCCGGGGACTTCTCCACTCTGGGCGTGCCCTCGAAGCGCTGAGAGGCGATGGCCGCTTGCTGGGACATGCTCTTCCTCACGACGTCCCCCTTCCTCCACAGCGTGATCTCCTGGGGAACCGCGTCGTATGAGAAACCCTCAAGAACAAGTCAAGTATCATCACAACTTTTTCTTTGTTTTTTTGTAAGGGGACCCAGAGATGTGAGTATGCAAGTCTATCGCGCTCAGATTGTAATAACGAATAATCTTCATTGACCACTTTGAGCACAATGTCAAAATTAGGAGGGAGGGGGGGTGTATCCAGTTGGTTACAATCTGCAACCTCACCGCTAGATGCCACTAAATTGTACAGACTGGACCTTTAAGGAGTGGAGTAACTGGCACTCAACACTGCATTGTGTTTGTGCCTGTGCATGTGTGTGTTGGTACCTGCTGCTTGAAATAGCGCCTCTCCTCCTCATCTATGAGCACCAGGTTGAGGTAGTAGCGCACAGAGTACTTCTTGTTGACGTCCTTCATGGTCGGCGTCATCTCATAGCCGGCCAGGAACAGCCGGATGGGGATGGACTCCCCTGCAGCAGCGACAACATAGATCCAATTCAACTTAAATAAAGTGTCAAGTAATCCGGTTGATACGAAAAGCTAGAGCCGACGGCCTCTGTTCACTGTGGTGGGAGTCGTATGAAGAGCAACAAGCTTGTTTATTACAGCTAGTAAAGGTCATCAGGTACCAGAGAGGGGCTGGGCACCTTGGATGTCTTCAGACATTGGGGATCAAACCCAGTACCTTTCGGATGGGAGGCGAACACACGCGCCACTACACTATACACACCCATTATCCAAAGGACTGGAAATGCAAAAAAAAATCTAAAACCACCCAATTGAGCTAGGGTTCGCTTTGATGACCAGGCTTACCACTCTTACGACACACAAATGTTCCCAAACACAAACACAGAGCACCGTACCTCTGACCGGTGCCCCATCCATGATCTCGTACTTGGCGATGGTTTCGTTCTCGTGGTAGACATTGGGCCCCGTGCCAGTGGTTTCCCGCTTGATGATGTCGATCTCCATGTGCCTGATCTTGATTCGCACCAGGAGGAAGTAGATCTTGCCTACGATCACGTCTTTCAGGTGATACCTGAACATGAGGGAAGAGTGAGGGGTGGAGTGGGGTGCCTCTTTCACCAAAGCCAAACGGTTATTTTACAAGCGTATAGTGAATTAAAAGGGTGCTGTAGGCAAGATTTAAGAGCTATTATTTGAGTGTAATTTGTTAGAATTGGCATAGCCATCCTTCAGCTATTAGTGGGTGAAATAAGCTGTAAGAATATTGGTTTCAACTTCACTGCGCCTGCCTCTGTATGAGCCAATTTATATTTTAGACGCCTCCTGGCTAATTTCTTTCCAATCAGGGCATCTGTTCCGTGATTGGGTCTGGGAATCCGTCTTGCCTTAACAATCACAGGTTCGTGAAATGCAACACTTCTCAATGGAATGTAGGGAGGGAGGGAGTAGAGAGGGTGGTTCGTTTTTTGTATTGAGTTTTAAATTCTTGCTCTCTTCCCCTCTTGTCTGCTCTCTCCCTTTACAACTGTCAAATATTACAGACAGCTTCTTTAACATATACTTTATCTTACAATATGTTTTTATTGTTGTGGTCCTCTGATTTCTGCCCAATCAAAAACATGGAACCGTTCCGTCTCAAGCACCACATACTTTGACTTGTTGTACTCAAACTCGATGTGTAGGCAGTCCTCGATGCCCACTTCCATCTTGATGGAGGAGTTGATCTCCGGGTAGCTACTGAGCGTGTGCACCACGATGTCCAGCTCTTTGGTGATGTCATTCAGCCGCCGGCCCACCGTTGCTCGCAGGAAGTAGCTGAGTTGGTATGATTAAGAGGAAATGGGTCATGTGACTGACAATGTATGATGAGACACACAATGGTTTAAAATAACAACTCAGATTTTATGAGTCACATTGTTTCCATAAAATTAGCTTCAGCAACTTTAAGAGAATCTGTGTGTCTGTGTTGTTATCGAAGGGGAAATAAGGGGCCGGTTACACAGATCCTGTATTTAAAATGTCCTATTGTTTAAATAAATGCAGAATCTCGCTTTAATTGCCCCGGGGATTTTCTTACCGCAGTTTCACGTTTGCACCACTGTACGTCTCGTAGGGTTTCTCCACGTGAGTGAAGTCAAAATCGAAGGTCTGAGACTGTGTGATCTCGCCGGGACGAGCCAGGTCCTTCACCAGCGACACAAACTCATGGTGGTTACCTCGGTCATAGTACAGCTCTGGAAATGACATGCAGTTCAGATACACATATTCCATATTTAAATGTATTATGTTTAGTTATTTGGCAGACTGTGCAGTTTTTTTAGATACATGTCATAAATGAGCAGACATAGGGCATATAGGAAGCACCGTACATTGTATTCAATAACCTCTGCCTGAAAACAACATGGCAATATTGTGCAGGGGGGCTGTTAACTCACATCCTAGTCATAGGGTAAGAGTTCTTTATTTTGACTTTGTTACGGTCAAACCACTTACTTCTTGATTGATTAGCCTAATAAGTACAGTCATATAATTTGTGAAATAATGTTTGCCTTAAATGTGACTGAATATTTTGACTGACGGTCAAAATATTGTTAGTACCTGGGTGGTGCGGAAATAAATATATTATTAAATGTTTGACCTGCTAGAGTAAACACCTGCCCTGTTAAAGATTTAAGTTCCGATCTGGTCTTATTATATTATTATGATTTCATATTTATTGTGGTTATGCTTAGGCACAATGCACTGCAGCCTCTGCCTATTTTTAAGGATCAAGTGAAGTCATATGGTTTACAGCTATATCATTGTTGTCTGTATTATTTGTCACTGTTTGCATAGACTCCATATCTTTTCACTGGCTTACGCGATGTCGCAAACGTCCCCTCTCGGTCTATCTTTAAACAATTGTCCTGAGATCAACCGAGAAGCATTCTCATTAAATGAACATCAGCAAAAACAACGCGCATTGAACTATCAAAGCCCTGAAACGAAACATGTTTAAACGATACACCACAGGCCGGCCTTGCAAGAATGCCTACATGTGTGAATCAGAAAAACATGGGTTGTGCAACCCGGAAGTGGTGTAGATATGTGGCGTCAGACGCATGATCAGGCGATATTGTATTTCGTAGCACATCTAAGTAGTTAGCCTTCCAATGTATTTTATTAACACGTCGTCTGCTACACATTCCCTCTATCGATACGGGAGCGATTGTTAATATATAGCCTATATACAGTCGAAAGGTCGACCTCTTCCTTTGCGTTTTTTTAGAACCAACCTGTCACATGAAGACCACTTTTTTTTTTTCAACAAGTCAACGGTTGCAACGGTTGCAGACTCCCTGCCAACCCTATGGACGTGAAATAAAGTCAACCCACCCCCTTTTCTTTCTCGTCTCAGCTGATGCGTCAGGCGCAAACGGCTGCAAGTAGGCTAGATCTGTCACGGGACTTGACACTTGTTAGCTATGAAAAGTGACATTGAATACTTTTGAACTGCAACTCTTGAATTGTCCCTTGTTGGGTATAATGTGGCATTTGAGTGATAAAGAAACCGTCACTAAATGTGACTTTAAATACTGGCACCCTCATCTGAAATGTGAGATCAAAGTACAGGCCCGTGCGGTCGTCAAAGCTGCACTCACCGATCTGGCCGACGAACTCGATCTTAATGCCGCTGTGCTCGAGTCGCTTGCCCGGGTTCTTTAGCGTCACGTTGACTTTCCCCGACACCGTCTCTCCATCGTAGAACAGGAAATACTTGTCCTTTTTTCCGTCTTCGCCTTTGTGCTCCGCTTTTTTTCTTGTTTCTGCATCATTTAAAACTATGTCTATGTCCGCACTTTGGCCAAAACCGAAGAAGCTCATAGCTGCAGCTATATTCAGCTACGTTAGCCTCGTCGCCTAAGGTCTTTAGATGTGTCCTATCGGGACAATGCCACTCTCCACTTCAAGATGTTAAATTGCGTGGTAAATAATGATCAGTATATTTTACGTTTGCACTTTGACTTTACTGTATGTGGCATAGAATGAAAGGCAGGCTGTTGAGCACAACAGTCGCGGGTCCACTGCGCATGCGCGGATATTTAGTCACGTGTAAGCACAACATGTATATTATATTTTAAATGTTGTAGTATTTGCCGACAGTCCTGAGACGGAATATATACACCAATACACAATAATTTAATATATATTAGAGTGATATTCAAATATATATTAATACTAATGTTTTGTTTTGTATCCAATTTTGCGTTCTTTGGCGCAGCAATGAGGCGTGTGAAAAACGACACCTGTCTAGCGGGATTATTTGTATTTTTCCCTACTGCTTGCGTCTGTCTGTCTGTCTGTCTGACTCGCTCTCTCTCTACCTGACCTTTTCTCTTTTCTTTCTTTGTCATATTGAAAAAATAATTGATGTTTAATGTGTGGAATAACTATACTTAGCCCCGTTTGTCTGATTGCCATCGGATGTTCACCCATTTGCTTACATAATAACCAATACCTACACAAAGTAATCCACACATATCTAATATCCTGTCTAATAATCGAATATATTTGACCATCTCAACATTGACTTTAATCAAGAGAAAACAGTAAGAACGAGCGAGATTTGGTCATCACTAGTGTGATGACACCCTCTCGCCATCAGGGGGTAGACATTCACAGGAGGAAGAAATTTGAGCTTTTTGAAGGGAAAAGTTATTGCGCAAAATGACCTATGCTTGTTATAGCCGATGCCCTTGATGTGTTGCGGTCGGTGGTCGAGCCATGGAACACTGTAGCTCTGAATGAAAAACTCAGGGAATGGTCATTGGATAGCAACAATGGTTTACTACATATTTAGACACTAACCATGCTCTTTGTTGTTATGAATTATTGAAATATGAGAATAATTTATGTTGATTATTCAACTCATTCAATTAATTGATTCTATTCAAATACGACAGCTGAATTCATACATTAGGCCTACTAGATTTCATTTTGCACTCTGAAATGGAAAGTCGAAAGCCGTTTAAGTGTGTGTGTGTGTGTGTGTGTGTG
>OMKX01058343.1:0-23207 GCA_900302425.1 Brosme brosme
CAGAAACTACCCTGGAAGAGATATTGACTGAGATAGGGTAGTTGTAAGCAGCAGGCAGCAGGTAACATCCATACAAATCAAATTGAGTGACACAACCATTCTTTATCAGAGTCAGAGAGAGTGGCAGGTTGCATTCTTCCTCTGCCGAGTTGAGAGGAAGCAGGAAGCTGCAACCCACATGAATTGCCTTCTTGAGGCGAGAGTAGCTGAATGACAGCTGCTTATCTTGCACAAACACTATTTCTATTTAGAGTTACACTGAGACTACACTGTGAGGGGAAACCCTATAGAAGTAGTTGTAGTAGAAGTAGTAGTACTATATAAGAATAAATATATATTTAATATAATGTAATAAGTACAACCACAGGAAAGTAGAAATAGGCATTTCGCTTTTCTAACAATAATTGTGGTATTACTATGGTGAAATGTATGGTCTAGAGCAGAGGACACAAGAAGTGAAATCTTACAGTCCAAATGTTGTTGGAGGAGTTTAGCAGGCTGGATGCACTCTGCTGAATGATGGCCATCTTCTTTTTCAAAGCCTCCTCTCTCCACAGAGCCTCCTGAACAAGGCAGGGAGAAATGTTTGATTTTTTTTAAACTGTAACTGTCATTGACACGCCTGATGAGTAATGGATATCCTTATCCATGAGAAATAAAAAAATAAAAATTGCTATCACGAAAGATTGTTATTACCTGCAAGTACTCAGCGAGTTGCTGGACATCCTTTCAGTGCAAGAAGAGGGACATGAGGAGAAATAACATTATAGATAATAATAAGATAGGCTCCTCACTGTGGCTTGTATAGACCATCTCAAATTGTTCCATTCACATCAATATCTTGAAATAATTTGATAATAAAAAAAATGAAATGTAAACGTACAGATCCCTTAACAGTGACAAAGCCAGGCCTGCAACGGAAAACAAAATGTACGTAAGCCGTTGACAACATTTTGTTTCGATATATATTTTCAGAATTGAACAGTAAATCTCAAACTCACTTAGTCTGCACATAGGCATCTTGGAGTATCTTTCGATCTACAGTATCTTCAATGAGTATACGAGAGTGAGAGGACATTGTTGTATGGAGATCTTCAGTTGCTATGATTGTTTTGATGCTTGTTGCTTGTGGTCCTTCAAGAGAAAGAATGATCAACATTTACACAAATAAAAATAAGTCCCCTGCAATAATCGAATGTAGAAGATGAGGCTGTTACCATGGATACATTCTCTCATTTTGTTTTGGTACCTTTCATATTCTGCTGAATGGACTTCTCTGTAAGGGGTATTGATGCGAAATGTGCTGTCTCCTGCTGCCTTGGTATATCTTCCTTCTGATCTATCAAAGGTAAAGGTTCTGACCACAGTGAAGCCTAAGAACATCAGAAAGAAGACAAATGAGGAACAACAAAATGTATAATGTAATCACAGTTGCAAATGCACTTTGCCTAATTAAAAAAAAGAAGCTATAAATACTTTTATTAGAAAGCCTTACCCATTTACCAGGACTCGGGTCATTACTTCCTAATCTGTTTGAGATCAACACCCCTGTCGGACCCTCGTTGGACGTGGAGGTCCTTTGGGTCTGTTTATCAACTATCTGAGCCATAGGTACTGGGCTCTGATGTTTCACATGACCCATCTTTGATAGTGGGTGTCTTTTTGTGGAACAATATATTGAATTCACAGTCCTCTCAGGGTACAACTCTGGACTCCCAGATCTCCTCCTCTGGAACTCCAGGTGTCTCTTGTGTTGGAGCATATCTTTTATTAATTTAGTATCCACATCTCTTGTCGGGCTTCGACAGGACGTTGTGTTGTTTCGCCCTCGGAGGTGTTGGTATTTTTCCGCTCTTTTCTCCTCTTTCTGATCAAAGTCTTTGATCGGTGAGGTAGGAGTCGCACCGACGTCCAGACCTTCCAAACTAGCCATACTAGCCATAGCTTTATAACTGGAATGTATAGGGCTTCAGATCTACAATTTATTCAAAGAAACAGAAACTGAAATTAAATCTCAAAGGAAGACATGTATGGTGTGAGTAAACGCTACATCTTTCAGTTAAGAATGAAGGGTTAGCCTAGCCATTCAAGTTATTTGATAGACAAACATCTCTCCTTTTAACCACTTAATACATTTTTCAAAGAAATACTATGCCAAAAATAGAAAGTGTCTAGATAAGTCATTCCAAGTTCGATTGTCTGTTTTATACCACAATTACCAAAACTGCTTTACAGTCCCACATTTACTCAATATGCTTATAACTAATATGCTAATATAACCAAAGGAAAATTATAGGTTGCAGTAGTTTAAGCAAAGGAAAGATTATCGAACATGATGATCCCCTTATGAATGGATAATGATCATGGTCTCCCTCAATTAAATGACTTGTGCCAATAGTGCAGTTCTACCATGGCAAAGGGAACGGAGGCAAAACTAGACACTTCTGCAGAAATGCAGTAGCAATTAAATACCTTTAGGATTAAACAAAAGGACAAAGGCAAACCTAAACGACATTCAAAGTCACAAAGCCAGAAATACACTGTCTGGGTCTTGTTGTGAGAAGAGATACAATATACAAACAGTCAAACAATCGAATGTGAGAAGAGAGAATAAGCCTTCAGTGTACAGAAAATAGATGTTCTTACTTGTTAGGAGTTCATCAATTTTATCATCAGACAGTAGGCCAATTATCAAGGCTTGGACCCGAAAGAAACAGTTGAGAAGCCATCCATTTCTCTTCCGAAACAATGTCGGCTAACGTCTTGTAGGTGTTCCTGTCAAGTATATTTTACAGGAAGTAGAGAGAGCGGCCCCTTCATAATGTTCCTCTATCTTCGAGGCCACTCACAATAAACTCAAGCCATGCACGGGTGGGCCCAAAGATTACACACGCACTCAGCAAATAATATCTGAGGTTTTGGGGTAACATGTGCCACCAGAGCAAGTTATTTTCTGTTGGTAACCTCATTGATAGATTATGTTGGCATTGTATTTTTACAATTCTAAATTAATGTGGTTATCATAATGCAATCTGTGTCTGTTTGGGCTTGTGTGTGTTTACAGTCTTATTTGTTCTGCTGCCACAAACAAGAAGCCCAAAAGCACAACAAAGTTCAGTCTACACAGCATTGTTATGATCAAACTAATTTATAATCCAACACAACATGAATACATAAAATATCAGCACTCAGGCAGAGCAGTGAAATGGAGCAGTTTGCATGTGCAAATGAGCAATACAGAAGACCAATGACAGATAGCATTGGTCTTCTGTATCAGGAAGACAGAGCTGGTCCAATCATATAATTTGTTATTAAATGACTCAATAAGCAATAAACATTGTATTATGTGTATTTTCTTGTACAACAAATAAACACTCCTTACCGCGAACAAACAGCGTCACCTAGTGAACATAGTCGTTATGATTATAACCACGCGTTGAAGTCTATAATCTCGCGTTGTTTCAGAAGTGTTTCCTGTGTATCCGCCATCCTTCTTAGCTGTTTGCAGAAGGGCACGAACAGGCCGTATAGCAAAGGTGCCCAGTGTTGGACGATTAGCTCTTCATCTTTTAAACATGCTGTCGAGGACCGTTTTCGTTTCGGGTATGTTATAAGCTTATTAAGGAATTGACCCAGTTCAGATATTGCACATTTCCTAATAGGTAGTCAGATTAATATTGCATGTAAACTTGAAGGGTAAAGTGAAGGCCACACATTGAATGACTGACATGCTAACGCTACGTTTTGAGCTACTAGTTAAATGACACACAGCTCCTTAAGGCATTATTATTTACTAAGCACGTTTGTAAATTAAGAATCTAACGGTATCTATGTGGGGTTATACAACCGCTTTGCCAGTATAGGCATTATGCAGACACTAATCCAAGTGACTGAAATCGGGTAGCATTAGCAAGACGTAGCATTACTAGCTGTTCGTCGCAAGGCATGCCTGCAGAATGTCACCTCTTTGACAGCTAAAGTTTAAAGTCTTCCAAACGCAAGCAATATTGGAATAACTACATATATTAACTATGGTTGATGTGACTACATGTAAACAAGTACACGTCTTGTTTGTCAAGGTGTTCAGCTTATGGACCCTTTCCAGCTGATAGCAGCATTACTTTTGATATCAAGTTTAAATGACAAAATATTCAGAAATGGGTTCCCGTCTTCTGATTTAGGCGTGTTGTAATTTGTAGTTTATTATGTTTTTTCATTCCAGCCAATGCCCTGAAAAGCAAAGGTCCCCTTGGAGCTGGGTATGTCCTTTCCTTTGTTATAGCCGTGCTAAAAGCATTCTATTTTGCAATCTCTTTTTTACCATGTATTTTTATCAACATATTTATTATTTAACAATTTATGTAAAGGATATTATGACCTAAATAAATGTGAGTACTTTGCCCCTCACTGTCCTTGCAGCTGACCTATCGAAGCTAAAGCTGTCATTGTGTTTGGCATCCATAGGCTGGTCCAGGCCTCCCACTCCCTGCACACATCGTCCCAGAGTCTGGCCCCTGTTCCCCCTCTGCCAGAGAAGGGAGGAAAGGTCCGCCATGGCATCATCCCAGAAGAGTTGTTCCAACTTCTGTACCCCAAGACCGGTGTCACCGGTATGTAGTTCTTGGAAGGATGGGTTTTTATTTTTATAGGTTTATTTTCTACATGAATGACTGTCATGGCTGTAAAAGGTTATGGTTGGCTTAATGGCACACTATCATTTCACATTTCTTTGGGGTACTGGTAATAGCATATCTATGGTTTTTGGTAATTTTTGCCCTAATAATTGCGGTCTTCTTTCTGTTAGGCCCCTACATGCTGGGCACTGGGCTCCTTGTCTACCTGCTCTCCAAGGAGGTCTATGTCATCAACCACGAGACGTTGTCCGCCGCCTCAATAGGCGCTGTCTTGATCTACGCCATCAAGAAGTTTGGACCCAGTGTCGCTGCTTTTGCTGACAAACTGAATGAGGTGGGCGTTCTTCACTATTTCCAGTCAAAGCGGATAAACAATACTTCCTTCGATATATCAATCCTCGGTCTGCACCATAAGCCTGTTCTAGTATTGGCTAATCAACATCTTTCCTCTGTTGATCTTGAATTCGATTTCTTTATTAAGAATAAGTGCACACCTCCATGCAATGTAGGGTGTCTAAAGCAGTAGTGCGTTTGGGATTGCAGGAGAAAGTGGCCAAGGCTCAGGAGGTCAAGGATGTGGCCCTGGTCAGCCTGTCGCAGGCAATCGAGGAGGAGAAGAAGGAGCAGTGGAGAGCAGAGGGAAGATCGATGCTCTTCGACGCTAAGAGGGTAAATACCGAAACACACTCTTGCAGCTTTTTCATCGTTCTCCTGCTCTCACTCGCATGTGGGTTCAGCCAATCTTTGTTTTTTGGGTTGGCTTACTCCGAATCGCATTTATTCAGACATGTATGTTTGCCTCTCGGCGAGGCCTAACATTTTAAGGCTTATATTTCTTTTTTGTCGCAAGAAGGAAACAAAACAGCAATTTCAGCAGTCCCCGAATAGCATTCTGCGAATTAATGTTTTAATTATCACCAATTCGGCTGCTAAGTGAGTGCACCATTGTGCAAATAGCAAGTGCTATTTAGATTTTGTCTGAGATGTCTAGCTGCCATAAAAGAGGATAATGTATTCAGGAATAAAGGCAACTGCTGGGAGAAATGCGCTGTGATTGGCTGAGGACGTTGCTGGCTTAATGTTGTAGAAAATGTAATTGTCAGCAAAAAAGACACTAGAAGCCCTATGCTCTCATAATAGTCAAACGCAAATGAGCATCCACTTATTGGCAATCACACCACATGAACACTGTTCTCAAACTGAATCAACACAAATAAAAATCAATTTAATTTTATTTCATCACCCAGAACAACGTGGCAATGCTGCTGGAGACCAACTTCAGGGAGAGGATACATATGGTGACCAACGAGGTGAAGAAGCGCATGGACTATCAGATTGCCGTGCAGAACCTTCACCGTCAGATGGAGCAGGAGCACATGGTCAACTGGGTGGAGAAGAGCGTCATCGGCAGCATCACCCCTCTACAGGTCAGTCCTCGGCAGACGAAAATGTGGTGCTGGGATTTTAGCATGTAATGAAGGCCAACTTTCCACTTAAGGCTGCTGTTGCTCAACTGTCCACCAGAGATCACTGTTGATCTATAGCAGGGGTTTTCAAAGTGAGAGACAGTGGACCTCCCTTTACAGAACACCAATGGTCATTTAACATTGGCACTTTTGGCCGTGCCGATTAAAACCAGGAAAGCAACAAAGGGGGATAATTGAACATCAAACTGAATTCATCAATGTGGGTATACTTTTTTTTGTTCCGTCTGTCGGAAACTAACAAAATATATTATGTTTCCTAAATTAATCAATAAAATTTTACGGTAGGCTATAACATAAAACTAAATGGGCTACAATAAGTGGGTGTGTTCTTGTGTTATCAACCCAAGACAAGCGCGTCATCAGTTAAAGACGGGTGGCCCAGTTGTAATGGAGATGTAAATATCCATTACTACAGGGTTGGGTGACGTGAGTGGGAGGGGTTTTGGGAGTGTCAATAGATTCTTATTAACCAAGAGGTTTTATATACCATTTTTTTATTTGTAGAATATATCAGTTATAGGATGTGATTTTATTGATAATATTATTGAAAGCACTAACATTCAGAATTTACTACAGATAATATTTCCACGTCATTTTAGGCTCAAGCTAGTAGAAATATTAAACATTGCGACATTAAATCATGTTGTTTTTAACAATTAATTCATTCCAACACAACTTATTTCTTGCTGGTGCTACGGGGGTGTTTTTACAGTCGGCCCACACACATTTTGCTTCTACCTTTTTGATGCATTTTATCTGTGGTGAAAGAAACGTTTAATTCCACAAAAACTGTTTTGATCAATTTCCTTTGGTCAACTGTTTGCTTAAAATGGCCATTCTGTGTCCTTCGATCAGACTTTTTCAACATAAGTGAACTTTTCTCTCAGTGGAAACTAAACATTTATATCCATTGTAGGCTACAGCACATATACACAATTAGCAATAATGGCTAGCTAGACGGGCAGATATTTTAACTGCAGATGCAATACATTGACAGCAAACGATTTAATTTGTTGCGGTCCCAGACTCATGTATGCGTGATGGTTTGGGATTATCAAATGAAAGGTTTTATAAACAAACATGTTTTAAACCTTATCATAAATGAAGTGCCGTCATCCATCCAATTTATTGTCAATTGTTTCGCAGAAAGTATAACACATTGTTTTATATAATCATTACATCTCAGATTTTCCCACGCCCACTCTGAAGTTCTTTGTTGCCCCCCAGGGCGGGGGGCGTGCCTCCGACTTTGAAAGACCTCTGATCTATTTATATTTTAAAATGATAACAAGATGACATTGTTTTATTGTGAATGCCTAAGTTGGATATGTCTTGTGCTTTATTCTACAATATACATATTGTTATTTGCTTTTACATTAGCATGCATGTACTGCGCTGACCTCCATGTATGTTGTGTGTTTTGCAGGAGAAGGAGAGCATCGCCAAGTGCATCTCTGATCTGAAGGCTCTGGCCAGGGCCAAGGCCACAGCCACAGTCTAACTGTCTGGTCTTCACCCGGCAACACCCCCCTCCCGAACCCCAACATATTGTCCTCCGGTCATCTTTTCCTTACTGAATAAAACTATTTCCTCTTTAAGATTGTCTCGGTCAATTGTATGGGTGTGTATATATACACGTCAGCTCGTGGTGAATAAAGGATTTACTTACTCACTGACCCCCTTATCTTTTCTTTGAATTACAACAATTGTATGTCAACTGTATAAACTGTTCAATGTGAGGGCAGATACAGTTTCCTTTTTAAGGACTATTTGACGATTAGGGAGTATTTTATTGTATAACTAATCTTGAAGCTTAATCCGTAACGCGTCGCTACCTACACCTTTGGACCCATCGAGAGACTCACCTTCCAACATAAGACACACCTTTAGACTCCTTTCGCACAGCCTACCTGGACGATCACAACAATAAAACAATCTGAACTTTGGTCCCATTGACTTGAAGAAGGAAGTTAAGGAAATCCACTTCACTCTGAGGAAGGGACAACTTCTTACCATCAATGATTTTAAATGTGTTTTAATACATTGGACCAGTGTTAATACATGGAATTCTTGCATTGACAGGTAATACTGATTGTATGAATGAAGAGGTAAATGTAGTTTTCTCAGTTATAGGCCATTATGTTCTTGGTTGTGGTTATACCAGCCTAAGATACGGTTATACAAGACTTAAACAATATTTGAGCAAGTAGCTTAACTTACTTTAAAAGCAGCAAAGGTTTTGTCAGTCTAATTTTTTAGACCACTAACTTGCTATGCGACACATGCTTATTTTATAGGCTACTACTTTGAACTCTGGAATGTCTTCACTTCACAATATACTTCACATTTTTTTTGTATAACTAAAACTATGTAAGCACCTTTAGCTTTTCTTTGAAACGATGAAAAGGAAACTCATCAACGCAAATCAATTTGGTCTGTGAAGAAAATTACGAGTAGTCCTATATAATTATGAATACAAGTGATGACTATTGGCAAACGTTAAGGTGCAGGTATAATTATAATTTGAAATCTAATAAGCATATCTATCATCTGAAAAGTTATCTTTTGCTCATTGGTAACTTTCTGTTCAACAGCTCATAAAAAAAACGTAGGCCTATGGTATATTCCAGTCTGGATTGTGCGGACTGAACGGTACCATTATCGTTACGCAGCTTTAACCTTTACTTTCTTTAACTTACAGTAAAGACCGAGAAAATGTACGGAAACGCAGCACCTTTTTCCTATTCCCCAAGGTCAGTATATTTTTCCATGGAAACATTTCCTTCGAATATAGTGCGTAAAAGCAATCAATAAACTATCAAAAATCATTAACTGTTCACACCCTGTGACTGTCAGTGATGATAATAACGGTGACAACCAGTACATGTGATCTTGGCGTGGATGCGGATAGCCGACAGTCATGCGATAACAGGTGTTGTTTCATGACGTTTTAAAGGGGTTTCGTGCCGGAGGAACACCCGCCATTTAGGCGAGGTATTCAACAGGATGAACCAAGGAACGCACCGTTGCAGAGAAGTAATACGTCCAGGCCCAGTGGAAAGGCAATATACTGTATGTTCAAACACACGCACACGCACACGCACGCACACACTCGCACACACAATCCTAGTCCAAATATCCATTGTGTTTGATTTTGTTTTTTTCAGCACAGAGAAAAGAGCACATAGAAACACTGAACAAACAAGACAGCATTCACTACAGAGTTGAGGTAAGAATGATTGTTATATAAAGGACCATACTGTTACTGTAATTATACCTAATACATCCTATATTACTAATAATACTATAACTAAAAGACAACTAATAATAACGCAATAACTTAATACTCGTATTGTTCTGTTGGTTATTACTTATTTGAAGAACTACAAGAATTATACATTAATCATTATCAATTTCAACAAAAAACATAATCCAGAACAATTACATCCAGTGCATCATGAATGAAGTTTGAACCTCTGATAAAAAGGAAAGAAGAAGATAATTGGTCCATACTTGAGCTC
Organism: Brosme brosme; assembly: GCA_900302425.1. Lineage (NCBI taxonomy): Eukaryota > Metazoa > Chordata > Actinopteri > Gadiformes > Lotidae > Brosme > Brosme brosme. The sequence goes on from OMKX01058343.1 coordinate 9,643, forward strand.
TGACTTCCCCCCCCCCATGTCTCCCCGTGGCTGCAGCACTTGTTTACCTGTGAGCTGAACGGCCGTGAGGCTAACAGCCTGGACGACTGCATGGCCAAGCTCAAGAATCTGGACGCCAAAGGCCGGCTGTGGCCCCAGGACATGATCCTAGACGTGCAGGGAGGATTCCTGCAGCTCAACGACATCGAGACAAAGGTTGGTCAATGAGGGAGGTTGTCACATGATGCCACACACATTCCAAGCCGCCATCTTGGGGCCTTTTCCCCATTATAGTAAGAATAATAATAACTAGTTGCATGTTTATAGTACCAAGATGGCAGTTTGAATTTATTTTATGGGACATTCAGATCAGATCAGATTAAAGCCCTCCTATAATGGTGTCGGTTTTTCCAGAATTGTGGTGTGAGAGTGTTTAAAAGGCCAAATGTGAAAAAGCCAAATGTCCTTGGACTGTATTGGTTATTGTAGCTTCTGAAATGAATTGCGGAAAAAACAGCCATTTCTGTGTTGACTATAAAGCTTAAATACGAGGTGAATTTTGGGACAGGGTGATAAGGAATTCCAGTAAGGCTGAAAGATAACCTAAATGTTTCTTTGACCTGACTTCTCTTGAACAAATTCTATGAAATATGACTTTCACAACTTTAAAGTCAAAATGTGCAACATTTCAATGAGCTCGTAACTTCAAATCTCCTGGACATATCTGTAGTCATTGCTGATTGATAGGGATTTCCATAATTTTAGCAATAAAATCCAACCCTATAACTGATAAATTCTACGAATAAAAAATGCTGGCCAGGCCGTTTTTTAATTCTGAAAGTCTCCCGCCTTCTAACTGGGAGGGGCTCAATCTTACACATTACGACCTTAATACGACTTTCCGAGAAGTTTATTATTTTTCTGGGAACAAAAATGCATACATGACATGTCATCCTAAAAGAATAACCAGCTCTGACTCACACTCAGTATGGTCATACTTCATCTGCTCACATCGTAGTGTCTGTCGTCCCATTCCCCAGGCTGAGCTGGAGTCCCTCCCCCTGGCCTCCATCCTTCAGACCCAGACAGTGCTGGACAGCTGCGCCTACAACTCCCTGCTAGCCTTGACGGTGCAGGAGCGCTTCAAGAGGACCGCTCAGGTCTTCATTTTCCAGTGTGAAGAGGTCGGGGTGAGTCAGAAGAATGCCAGCAAGATTAGTGATGAACATCGGGTTCAATCGGGTACTACGGCACAAACCAGATTTCTATATTATATATTCTATTTTTAACTATGCTCTTCCATCAGTTACACACCCCTCCCCCATATGAATATAGTAATTCATTATTTTTTCCTTTTTTTTCTTTTTCTTCCCGTATTATGTGGATACCTGCATAAAGATAGATCCATTGTTCATTTGTACTTTGTCGAATACTTCTGAATCTGAACCAATATTTTGCAAGATGAGAATGAAAGAATAATCTTCCCCATTTCCTGCTGTGATCTCTGTAATTGACTGGGGTTTCATGTGCGGTTTATATACTTTCTGTCCTTAAACTTGTCACGTCTTAATAGGCCGAGTTCATAAAGAGCGATCTGGATAAGGTCGTCCAAGAAAAACCAGCTTATGTGGACAACCATAGCGACCAGTTCAACAGCCGGTACAATTTTCCGCCACACCTCTGGTTAAATATACCATCAATTATATCTCTCTTCCATATCTATGTGATGAAGAACAACTTCTTACTACGTTAGTTAAACACATAGATGTTCTAATGCTTCCCTGTCTGTCTGGTCTGTATCTTAGCAACGACCTGGAGCGGAACATCATCAGACAGTCGTCCCGAGTAAGCTCCAGACCCCGGGCCGTGCTGGACAGACCCCCCTCACCGCCGGAGGACCGTGGCCAACAGTGGAGCGGCCAACAGTGGAGCGGCAGAGACTTCGGTAGGATCTGTTCTCATGTGGCGGCATCGGGACAAGGCAGATGTAGATCCAGTTTTACAGAATACGGTGTGACACCACATTGTTATGTAAGGTGTCTGCCTGTCGAAATGTCCCAGACAGTATTGATCATTCATTTTTCTTTTTGTCTTGTTACAGAGCCTCCACCCCCTCCACGGATCTACACCCCGCCACCGCATGAAAGCCAGTACGATGCCGAGATGGAAATGCTACAGGACAGACAGGAGAGTCTGCCAATGACCGAATATACCGACATAGACAGAGATACGGTCAGAACCAACTGTTTCAAAAATATATATATGGATAACATCAGAATTACTATTGGTATTGGCATGAGGTCATGATGTGATTTATTGGTATCGTATATACCACATTGTGATTCATTAACACATTTTCATATTATTTAATTTTGAGTTTGAATAATTTGTCAATTTGAATTAATGCTTTCCATATCAAATTTATTATATTTATACATAATCTATTCATAGTAAAACAGGTTGTTTCTGATTCCTCCCTCGCAGGACATTCTGAACCATGTGTTGAGCGATGTGGAGCTCTTTATGGGGATTCTAGCGGCTGCCCATTCAACACAGACCAAGGAGGGAAGTGGCATGATGAAGAAAATGCATAAAAAGAAAAAATCCAAGAAAAAAGGTTTTTGGCCTCACGGAATAGTAGTATTTATCTTTAGTGCTGAACGGAATAAAATGAACTATGAGCTAAATCAACTAAACTCAGCTAAGGATAGAGTCGGTGACAATAGTATATAGTCTTGTAAATCTTGTAACTAGTGATCTTTTCCCCAGGAGCCGGCAATCCACCTGTAGAACAATATATTGGATATCTTCAAAAAGTCAAGTATGGCTTCAATCTACTGGTACGTACTGCTCCACCATTTGACCATGCAATAGAGCGCCACACAGTGCATAATATCGCTGTTCTTATCATGTTTGGATTGGAATGTGATAGTGGTGTGTGTGTGTGTGTGATAATATACCAGGGTGGGTGGTACTAAGAAAACAGCTCTTTTGTACAGTGGGTTTTCTGCTGTTACAGGGTAAACTCAACGGGCACCTGACCAATCCCAGTGCTGCAGACTTTGTCCACATCTTCTTCACTAGTCTGCAGATCGTGAGTCCTGAGTGTCTCTGTTTCTTTCATTCATGTCTGGTGACCACTAGGGGCCACTGAAGTCTATGATTCTATGAAATGCACTGGCTCTGGTTTACTTGGTCACAAGTTAGATTGTGATTTATTATTTTATTGAGCTCGAACTTAAGCTTGATTAACTCTATAGAAATGATTAAGATACCTTGTAAACAGAGGAGTTAATAAACAATTAATAAACATATTCAGATAACATTATTAATTCCCAAAGGGAAGTTAATGTATTACATATGTATATATACAATAATAAATCATAAATAAAAACCAATACAAAGTGTAAACTAAAATAATACAAATGAACATCTAATAGAAGCAGTAAACAAGAGAGAGAAAGGATATGATCAAACCTTTCTTTATCCTCATCCTCCGCCTCCTCCTCCTGCAGGTGGTCCCGCAGTACGCCCCAGGCATCTCAATGAGGGTGGTCTCCCCCATGCTGACAGAGCAGGCACTGCAGCTCCTGGACCAGGAGACGAGTCCAGAGGAGGACCAGCTCTGGAGGGCCCTGGGAGAGTGCTGGAATGTCCCCAGGTACGTCACACCCCCACCCGGCAACAACCCTCCATACTGCTCTGGATGGCCAAGGAAGTCCAGTTTGTTCCTTGACACACATGCATTGCCTTATTCTACGTGCACAGCTTGATGTAATCTGTTTCATCTCTACTGTACGTTCTAAGGAACGCTACTTATGTTTTTGATGTTTTACACACTTTTGTTCTATTCTCGTGGAACACAACTTAGCTGTTTTTTTTGTGCATTTTCCTGCTGGTGCAATTGTTCTCTTTCTACACCTTTTCTGTTCTGTTATTTTAGTGCTGTAAAAACACTACTCTTATTGTTACTTATTGTCTGAACTCAATTTGCCCTCCAACCTCCTTGTCTCTGACCGGAACCATTCCCTGTCCTGCTGTAGGACCAAATGGCCGGACGGGGATGCCATCCCGCCGTACATGCCAGAGTTTTACGATGGTTGGCAGATCCCGCCCCGGCCTGCCCAGCCACCATCTTCCCAGATGGGGGACATCCACCGCAGCAACAGCCAGCATTTCTCCCGTCCTCCCTCTCGCAGCGGGCCCACGTATGACCCCCAGAGCAGCAGAGAGATGCAGGGGCCGCCCGAAGAGGTAGGACCACAGAGGCTCGCGAGAAACTAAGCCCTGATTTGTATATTATCAGTTCAGTTTAATTGTCCAAAAGGTTATAGGGTGCTCATTGAAACAATAGTCCATCTTTAATATTGCATGTTTTATCATATATCATACATGATGTATTTCGTCCATGCTTATTCTAGCGGAGGAATGGCAGTACATGGGGCTCCCCGCCACCACCACGGTATGGAGAACACACAGCTCTCTGATTACACAGTTACATTACAACACTCGTATTTAACGCATAGTGGTTTATAACCCTTTGGATGGTGGAAATGCTTCTGCTGCAGCCAGAGCGAGCCGCCCCTGTACATGCGTGTCATCTATGACTTCGTGGCGAGGAACAGCCAGGAGCTGAGCATTCAGAAGGGAGATGTTGTCCAGGTGAGCCCCTCGGTCAAACTATATCGAGAATATCATCGCAATATCATTTGTATTTAGTTACAAATAATGAATGAACTCAATATTGATATATGGGGCAGGATAGTGAAGTGGTTCGGGGTTCGGGGACTCCCACCAAAACCCTGTGGGCCTCCGTGAGAAAGATCTCTGTTCATTGATGACAAGTCACGGAAAGTCACTTTGTATAAACATGTCTGCTAAATAGTAAATTGTGGTAATGTCACAATATGCTGAATATTGTTTAACGCCAATTCTAAGGAGTCCAATGGGCATTACATTTCAGTATATGGTAGTTGTATATTTTGGGCTATGAAGTTTGGTACCAGTCGTGTACTGTGCAAGGACCCTAACCCTTGATTTATTACTTTGGCTAATAAACAAATACGATAAAATAATTTGGCTGTGCTCACTTAACCTTGTACCCTGGTCCAAAGCATACGGTAGACACGATACTCATCTGGAACCTTTTTATCTATTCGCTTATACTTTTGTTTCATGTTTTCATAGGTGGTGGACAAGTCTAAACAGTGGTGGATTGTCCGTAATAATCTCCAGGAGGACGGACATGTTCCTCAGAATGTTCTGGAGCCCATGAATGAGTCAGTGCCCATGGACAACCCACAGGTCAACCTCACTGCTATTTATGTTTTCATCATATTTCCTCTTTCAATCTAACTTCCTCTTAACTTCTTACTTTGCATTATCGTTCACGTTATCCATATTTTGGACATGGTAAAGTACTTGGTAAAAGGATACAAAATGCCATTATAGGACTTACATTTCTTCCCACCTCCTTCAACAAATGACGTGACCACTATCTGTCTCACAATGTGTTTGATCCTCTCGACTCTCTCCAGGGCTCCCGCGGTCGTGGGCCCCCGTTGGATATGATGTCCAGCCCTGCAGACCTTAGAGCCTGGCTGGATTACAAAGGCTTCTCCAAAATGTAACCTAGCCACGCTTATCAATGCGCCTTGAATATTCACCCTCCCATACATGCTGAACGAGTCAAGTATATGTCCGTTTGTTTTTTCCGGAACCACAGTACGGTGCAGAGCCTCGGTGTGCTGAATGGAAAGCAGCTGCTTGGATTGTCCCGCGACAACCTACGGATGGCTTGCCCCGAGGAAGGCGGCAAATTGTTCTTCCAGCTGCAGCCCATAAAGTCTGCCATTGCAGTGAGTATTCCACTACGATTGCATTGTGTGTAGAGCAATAAAATAAATAATACAGTGCTGGTGTTACTGACTTCAATAGTAATAATCCCTTATTTCCTAATGAATGAAGTACAACTTCTCTTATTTCCTTTCCTACAGCTTGCCTCCGAGCCCGGGTATGGACCCTACAATGGCCGTTACTAGTGAGCAGTCTCCGCGTGCATTATCCTGGTGGTCTTAATTCAACTGTTCTATTAAACTCAATCAATTGATTACCGATCAAAACCAACTTTTATGCAGACGAACATCGCTAAGAGGTTGATTTTATGTGCTGTATTCAACTACTTCAAATCAGTTATACACTAGTTTTCCGACTGCAATTAAGACATGAATCGTAGGCCTACCATATTTTTTTAATAAGCAGTATAGTTGCAAATTATTTATCAACCACCCTATGTATCATTTACCTACCTCATTTAAAAATCTAATAAATTATATTCAAAAAAATGGTTTATTTAATAGACAATTAAGCATTAAGAGTGAATTAAGGTGTCCAATAAAATCAACTAACAGCATAAATGGAAAAATAAAAACATTTTTTTTTACAAACGTTCTTTACTCATAATGGCAATCCTGGGTTTTTCCAAAAGATGTAATTAAACATAAAACGGTACAATTGTGAAGGTAGTGGTACTAAAGATACTACATGCCCAACATAACACAGAAGAATTATGTATCCGCAGTAATTTGGCCCAAATATTTTGGTACATTAGGATTTTTCTTATTGACTACTCCGGCTGAAAGAGTGTAGATTCACTCCTTCTTGCCTCCCCACTTGGCCATCTTGTTGTTGACAGGGGTCTTCATGAATCTGCCGGACTTCATGTAAGCAGAAATCTTCTCCAGAGCCTATTGGAAAATATATATAAAAAGAAAAAAAATAATTAACCAAATGTTTAACCAGAAGTTTCATTATATGCATACCACACACACATTAAGTTGAACTTCTAACTTAAAATAGGTTTACTGCTAACTTGCCCCAGGACTTTGACCAACCAACAAGCCCCTCTTGCACAAGGAACCCAGTCTTTCTTGCAGACTCAAAGGCTTAGTAGATTACACATGTAACATAGGGAAAGGTCATGAGGGACGCTGGAAGAAATTGTGATATTATTGTTGTTGCACTACAAACCGGTTTGGTTGTACTAACAGCCTCCTCTGAAGGCTGGCAAGCTCAAACCAATTCAATATGGCATATAACCTGTTCCCTCAAGGAGTGAGAGACTACAATATATGGGGTGATCCTTGTCCTTGTGATCTGTCAATCGCACCTATTAAGCCAATGAGATCGTAGTAGCAGGAGGGGAGCTTTAGGCCCACCCTATTGGGACCTGCACACACAATCATCTCAAATCTCCCTTGCTGAATATACCGACTAATTAGGTAAACAAAGCTTCATTATACAGACATTTTTTGTTGGATCTATGTAGTACCTCTGCAGGGCTACACCCCACAGTCATACACAACCGTTAAAAAAAAAGACATCTCAATTTCCATCTCAAACTAATACTCATTGATTCTGGCATAAATATTAATCATGTTTTTTTATTAATACTATATGAACGGGTGGGTCTGACCTCAAAGCGGTCCAATAGAGCTCGGAGGTTCTTGAAATCATCCAGGCACTTGGGCTCAAACATTCGGTGTTGGTCCAGAAGCTCGTACATAAGGAAATCTACAAAGGTGATCTGGGAGAGAGGGATTACAACCAAGTCACGACTCGGCCCTGAAAAGTTGAGATTTAACATGAGCAGTAGTGGCAGTGGCGTTAACTCACCAAAAGCTAAAGGTATGGCAACATGGTCAAATTACAACTTCAACCCTGACATCACCCAGTCAAAGCAGCATTCAAATTGCCCCGACATATAGTGAAACTAAACAAAAGTTGTAATATTGTTAATTTATATGACAACACGTTGCAGAAAATCTCATCTTAAGGCATTTAACACTCAACAAATACTGTTTACATTTGCCACACCATAGCCATACCCAATTGGCACACCTGAGTAGTAGTATGAGGACGGTTTTTGCTTTGAGTTAAATCGCTCAACAATAAACAATACCTTGTTGCCAGAAAACCACTTCCTTTCTCCCACGAAATCTGACAGCTGCTTAAGAACCACGGGCAAATTTTTCAGATAGCCTGGTTTCAACTTATCCTGATAGTAAAAACACAGATGTTAGTCACAGTTAGAGTTATCTTGCTTCCAGAGAACACATGAACTGTCGATGGCCCGACCATTGAACTCACATGATCCCCATAGCATAACATCACAAAGCCGTTCCGAAAGTCCATGGACTGATTCTCCATGAGGTCAACACGCACCTTCTCATCCTCAGTCTCTCCACCTGTGGTGTGATATCGTCGAGAATGAAGTTAGCAATACATTCTATAGACAGTGTAGGTATACAGAATACTTTCCTCCCCAGCTGCCACACAAATCACCACTTGCAGAGATTGTGTTTCCGTGCAATGTATCTCATGATGGCATTGCTCTGGACTATCTTTCGGTCTCCATCCACGAGGTAGGGCAGCTATGGAAAACAAAAAACGGCAATGAGTCTGCTGATATTCTTAGTGGGTCTGAGCCATTATAACCGATATAACAGTTACTCTCACATTGGGAAAGTCCATCCCAAGCGTGTGCTTTTCGTCGAACCAACAGGTCTTGTCATAATCGGGAGCTGTGGGAGACCCAAAAAAGAAATTCTGTTTACGAAGTGCATGTTAGCGTGTTACCGTAAGCAGTTTTAGTTGGTATTAGTTGGTATACCTTCACCACACACGTAGAACTTGTCTTCATATTTTGTTCCTGTGTACTCCAGTAGCAAGCGTATCGGCTGGGCAAGCTGTTTAAAGAAATTCAAGATTTTTACATAACACCTTTTCGACACGTCCAGCTCCATGTTTCGGTTAAAATGCAGACTGCAGCCGGCTTACACACCATGCTAGGCTACTCGGCAAATTTCTGTTATCAAACATGCTTTGTCAGGATATTCAATGATTTTCTCCGATAAACGACTTGCTCTCAATGAAGAAAGCACAGCCATTTTAATGAAAATAGTAACTTTAGTTCTTACCCCACGAATATCCCAGTAAGCCAGTTTCATTGCCATTGTCGATCGAGGAGTATGGAGCACAAAGACACAATGACTGTACCCTACACTTGTTCACTTCAACTGCTTGTTGTAGGAGGGGGCGTGGCTGAGCAGAAATGGACACACACACGCACGCACGCACGCACGCACGCACACACACACACGCATATTAAACGTAGTTCATACATAATTAAGTATACATTTATTGTTTCTTAGACAAATTAGCATTACAAATATAATCGCTGGGTAAGTTAACAACATAGTTTACATAGGTGAACTTTCACCCCTCATTATGTCAGTTCTTATCTGAAGATGAGATGGGATAAAGCTGATTTGGACGTCATCTTGTAAGACTTTAATAAAGGGCTATATACTAAATAAACTTGGCTTGATGTGGATGCAGATCAGACCATGGAAAGCACTGTATGTATTTATTTAGCTTAATGTAAAATATATACAAATATTCCCAACCTTAAGCATTGTAAGAATGTTTCAACTCCTCTATTGGTCAACTGTAGCATTAACTAAATATATTTTTAAATTACCTTTTGACTTGGAGTTCAGTGTACTATACTATAGTCTACTTATCACAATGGACCAATGTAAGGGTGTCCTTGGTCTATTTATTATGGCTAATTCCATAATATGTCATTCATTACCAGCACAGTGACTGATTCAGTTTACAAACCATGCATGCTTGACTTGTTTTGAACAGATTGTCAAAATGAAGCCATGTGAAGTAAAGGTAGACGATAGTTACAATGACCCATTTTCAAACAAAGGGGCCATGCGTGGACAGAGTTACAACACCACTTCAATTTATCACCCCACTGGAAAACACGGTAGGGATGGGCCAAAAAACATTCTGAAAAACAACTGAATAGATATAATCCCGGACAGGGAGTGGTTGTGGAGTGATGTCGCTGAGGCCTGACACATGATATTGTTGTGGTTACTGATCTTGTTCCCATGGTTATGTTAGAATGAATTCATATCAGCCTTACATATGTGCATTAAGGTGAATGTGTTGTTGATTTGACATCCCACCCAACACAGATTGATATGTCAAAGGAATGCACAGTACAGCACTTCACAGAATGGAGCAATGCCTCACTCCTATCCGCTAATATGATTGGAAGTCGATACGGTAAATTTATAACATTATCTTTGAATTGCTCTGGTTCATAATGTGCAAAAACAGACGTGATATACAGACTGAAGTACGGAGAAATTAACAGAATATGGCCATATGAATAAACACTTACGAATAAACACAGTGACTACAGTGAATACACAATCAACACTTGAACCCCAACAATGAATCAATTAGAAACAACATAAATAGAACGTAAAACACTTCAGATAGTGCAGACCCTTAAAACAGGCCATAACAGTAGGCCCCTTTCACATTGCTAAGCTATAGTAACTCACAGTCTCCTAGTAATGCATTTTTGTTTTTTAATTAAATCACCATAACTTTTGGTTTCAAAAGTTGGATTTGTGTTCAAATTCTGACTTGGTCCCAGTGTAAAAATAAAGAGCTTGACCTGATTTATATATGTTTTTCTTGGAAGCATCTACTGATTCTTGTCCTCCTTCATTGTAAGACATGCTTCTTCTTCGATGGTCTCAAGCTGGTCTGTGCGGATGGCCTGTATGATCAGGTTGAGCTCTTCGCACATGGTCTCGTAGCGGTAGGCCACGCGGATGTCAGGCACGTTGGTGCGTCTGATGTCGTTCCCTTCCCGGCCCTCTTTCACAAAGTGAGGGCCCAGCCAGTTTCTCTTCACCTGATGGACATGAGAGCTCATTAGCCAAATTAATTAATCCATGATGATATAAAACATACAATTGATCCAAGATTAACAAAATATAATCTGTCAAAGATATACAAGATTATCCATAGAAACCATCTGCGGATCAGTGGATTAAGACTTAAAAGGGTCTTCCTTGCATTCAGTATAAGATAAAGTCACCTAATTGAATATCATTTGCAGTTCAGTTAATGCCATTAACATAGAAACAAAACTCGCACAAAAAACACATTCTAATTGTGGAGTTTGTGTGTTTCTCCAGACAAAGTTGTATAGAATTGGTTAATCATTTACTACTCTGGGATAGTCAATGATTGATATCCAAGCAGCTGAATGAATTTCGAGGTATTCACCTTGTGGGAGAAGCCACTCATCAACACACTGTTCCTGGCCAGCTCACACATGTCGCAGGAGCTCAGCTTCCACACCTGGGCCGCGATGCTGTACTCCTCCATCAGGGGCTCCTGCATCGCAGACATGGACGTGATGAGAGGGAAATACACATCGGTGAACACTAGGTTAACGGCCAGGCCGCAAAACAATGTTTTTGCATGTTCGTGTCCGAAATTGATTTGAGTCGTATTTGAAGCGAGTGAAAAAATATAGCCACGCTACATTTGCGGTCTGTGTGCTTTACTATGTTAAAACAATATCATTCTAGCTCTTGAGGCGAGATTTGTGCTCAGTATGCTTTGGGCTTCAGAAGCAGATTATGATGATTCCATTTCAGTTGGTGATAAACAATAGGTTTAAACAATGTGATTCTAGCTCTCGAGGCAAATTTCACACTCCATAAGCAGACTATGAGGATTCCATTGCAGTTGTGAGAAATAAAAATGATACTATTTCTTGCACCACAGCAAGGGAGGGTGGCTGACCTTGGTGAAGTGGAACTGCAGGGGGTCGTCTGTGGACAGGGAAACCGGGAGGCCCCTGGACAGGTACTCCAGGAGGGGGTTGCGGTGGTAGCTGAGGAACAGGCTGTTGTTGCTGAGTGGGGACATGGCGATGCCGATCTGGGCCAGGTAGTACAGGTACTGCAGGACGGGAGCCTGGACGCAGGTTAATGAGTCATGAGGTAATGGTATTTTGTGTTAAAATGATACTGTACATTTTTGATTAATGTATGAAATTAAAGAATGAAAGCGTGTGTACCTTCCTGAGCAGCAGACCGTGGGAGATGTTCTCTGACAGCATGAAGCCAGAGACCAGGTGATGGATCGGGCCTGCTTCTCCACAGTGGGGACGCAGCACAAAGGTGTTGAATCCACGTAGCCTGGACGTCATCAACACAGAAACCTGAGAGTGTTAGTACATCCACATGCACTGGGAATATACACTTCTCAACCCAAACTGTACCAAAACGTTGACCTTTAGTTTTACTACTCATATTGTGTCTTATGTTGTTGCATATTCTTATTTTGTATTTGTATATATGTGTTATTCTTATTACTGTCCTGTACTTCTGCTTTGACACACATTTCCAGGTTAATTTAGAAGCTAGTAAAGTATCCCATCTTATATTAATATCAAAACATGGAGTTTGATGGCTTTCTACATTAAAATCCAGGATTGGTAACGACAAGCAGTTGTCAGTCAGTCTAGGTGTTGAGGGCCGTACCTGCGCAGGTGATTGAGAACAGTCATGTTGGCGTATGTATAGTAGAGGTAATATGAGTAGGGGGGGTTGTCCTCCTCTGTCCAGCTGGCTGGAAGAGGGCTGTCCAGGTTGAAAATGTGCTGCTCAGGCTTGGATTCGTCATCCACGCTGTCAAAGCCCACCACCTGCAAAGAACAACCCCGGGAGTCAATAAAACACGATAAAATGTAATTAAATGTATATTAAAAAATATAAATTAAACTAGGACTGCAAGCAGTCACACAAGGTATTCACAGCCCACACTATTTTTTTCGAGCAATCTGATTGGCCGAAAAAAACATTTTTTTTTAAGCGATCTGATTTGCGAATTTTTTTTTTTATATTTCGAGCGATCTGATTGACCGAATCTCTTTTTTTTTTTTTTTCGAGCGATCTGATTTTTTTTTTTTTTTTCGGCCAATCAGATCGCTCGTTTTTTTTCGGCCAATCAGATTGCTCGGAAAATTGGGTAATTTGGACTTTTGGGTGATTTTAAGATCATTTTTAAATTTTTCATGAAATTTTCACTGTACAGCAAAACCTATCCTGACGGACATTATGGGTCCCAATTGTTCATCATGCAAAATGAGGCATGTACAGCATGTTTCAGAATTTTTCATCCATCGGGGCGGCCTAGGCGACCATTAAGACCGGAAGTTATAGCGCCCTCTATGGGAATTTCGGCACCAAACTTTTTCGAGATCTAAGTTAGCATGATACCTAACTGTCAGACAAATTTGAAAACAGTAAACTACTCAGAGGTTGAGATATGGGCCGTCGAAATAAAAATAATAATAATACCCAACTGCTAGAATAACAATAGGTATCCACAGATACACTGTGATTACCTAATTATCAAATTAAATTCAATGGTATTTATTGCAATGGGAAACTCATATTTACAATCACCAAACGCTTTGGAATAACACAGCATACACATAGTCTAGGTAGGCCTCAACAACACGCCATCATTTATGAACCAATTGGCCAAACGTGTTGAATTCAACATACACACACACACACACACACACACACACACACACACACACACACACACACACACACACACACACACACACACACACACACACACACACACACACACACACACACACACACACACACATCTCTGCTCTT
>OMKX01058348.1:3557-20621 GCA_900302425.1 Brosme brosme
GTGAAAATCCCTGCTTTTCCATACCACTTTGGCACTTCCATTGCATTGCACTGACCTCTTAACCAGATAATCCCAGTTGAGGGTGGTCCAGTCCCAGGCCATGCTTTTGCCCAGTGGATTTAAGGAAACATACCGCACCACAGTGAACAGATCTTGGCTCCTCATCACACTCTCATCCTTAGTTGCCTCTAGAAGCCTGGGAGACATCACACACAGAGTGTTTCCACAAAATATATAAAAAATAATAGTAAAATGTGTTTATTTATTTATATTTAATTCAGTCCATTGTGAACATCCATCAATGAAACACATTCATCTATGTAATATTGATAGAAAAGTTACCTTTTAATGTTGATATTTTAAAACTATGATCCAGCCTACTTAGTGTTAATAGATGCTGAACATATTTAAGGTTTTGCACAAAAAAATGGTTTCACTGCTCCAAATTCTTTCCAAAGCTGCTTGAGAGTTCTAGTAATAGCACATAACACATGATTGTTTGGTGTGTACATGTGTGTATGTTGTTTGCCTTGAATGTACATATTAGTCGTTTTTTTCAGGAGATTAGACAATTGGTCTATTTGGTTTAACTGGTTCATCAGGTTTGATTCTTCACATTCTATCACTAAATATACATATAAGAGTGTCCATCTTTTATACTTCAGCTGCGTCATTCTCCTTTCTTTCTTTTAACAAGTAGAATAAGTTAATAAATACATACTATTAATAACAATATATAATTTATATTTGTGCACATAAGAGGAGGGTTTAAGTTACTTGTAGAGAAGATTCACATCCTTCACAGATGCCAGCCCATACAACAGCTTGTCCTTCTCTTGGGCCAAAGTAGAATTTTTGTATCTCTGGAACATAATGTTCCATTTGTCCTCAGTGCCAGAGTTCCTCATCCCATAGCGGTAGACAAGCAGCCTCAGGTTCACCTCTACACGACTAAAGAAGGAGAATTCAATGTGGGATTAGTCTATTTGGAGCACACATTAATGTATATCAGTGATGTCTTTTAATTGAATGTGTGATGGCAGGACACTGGTAGGACTCAACAACTGTATTCTAGGCAGATACCTGATATTTCCAACAATCCACTGATCAAAGATTTGGGATGCCTGAGTCGTTGCAATAGGATCCTCCATCTGGCAAGCAATGCCCAAAACGGTCTCTCTCAGTAATCTATCGGGCAAATTTGCCCGAATGAGTTACAGTATCAATAAAAAAGATAGACGCTGAAGTGAAATCTAAAAATACATGATTTACTTGTCAACAAAACAAGTGGATTGTTTAGATTTAAAAAAATTATAATTTAAGTGAATGCATTAATAAAAAAGCAAACTAAACAAGTTAAACAAGTAAGTTTATCATAATGTATTTGCTAATTTAGTTAAAAATAATGAAATAACCATATCAGAACTGAAGAAAACAATGGCTAGTATCACAGAACCACCATGATTTCCCTTGGAAGAAAAATATCCCTAGAATTGAATAGCCCTACCTTACTGTCTGTGTTCCTTGATCTTGCCAACCAAGTTGGGTTGATATTGGAAGAACAAGGTCACGAAATAATTTCTGAATCATAAAATAAAGAAGTTAATAGGTTACATACTGTAAGATATAACAACTATATGTCAAGCACTGAATTGATCCAGACTTAAATCAAAGTAAAATGTAATTCATTAGCTCTTTTATTTTATTTTAATACAATGTTCATCAATGTTTTAGGCGGAATAATCATTTGACAACTAGATGGGGAAAAAAAAGTTGTCTTCACCTGAAATGTAGGGTAGAGTGTTGTGTCTGACAACATGTCCCGGACGTAGGCGATGGAGGTCGCCAGGCGGTCCCACACAATGTAGTCAGTCTCATTGACCAAGTACTTGGTCAAGTTAAAAGCAGTCCCATAATCTACAAGGGCAGCCCTGATGAAGAGAGAAGTAAGAGTAAGGGCATCATCAACACACAGTGGGAGTGACATGCCCAATATGATACGTTTAGACTCAACCCCATGTATTATGTACCTGGCCAGTGAAAAAATATCATCCACGTAACCGGTACGATCCGCTGCATCAAACACCTGTTTCAGCAAGATGATGAAAGGTTTTTACATCTCAATTCACTGTCAGACAAATTAAATCCTAAAATCTGCTGCTATATGACATGTGGGCATCAATTATCTGTCATTAATTGCAAAGGCAAGTCAGCTTTCCCACAACCAGTTGCATTCCACACAACCATATTGACATCTAAATGTTTCCACCCTTAAATTGTTATCCCCATTAATTATTTACGCTCATGTGCACTTATAGGTGAAAGTGAAGATGCAGAGTTAGGGTAGATTACCAAGTGGTTGGTTTGAAATTGTAGACTTATTTCACTCCACATGGGTTCGTCATGGTTGACTCTGTAGAATCCAACGTAATCTTTGTTCACTTTAATTAGTTCCCCTCCGAGAGAGGGTACCCTAATTACAAGACCTGAAACATCAGAATATCATAATTTCAGACTGCAGGTTAAACCAACCACATCAATTGCTTTAGATTGAAATGATCAATTTCCAACGATTTAATAATTTAAAAGCCAATAGTACTTGAGCTAGTTTTGTTAAACATCGAAGTTATGTTGACATCACTATTCAAAACCTTTGCTTTCACTGGAAATGTCCACTTGTAGCTGCAATGCAAAAACACAGGATATGCTTGTCAACAGTCGGATCATGGATCAGCACATTACACAAGTCACACAAGTCTGTGAGATGTTTTCTGGAAAATATTTTCTGGCAGCAGCCGATAGTGCAGATATTTTGCTTTGATTTTCATAGCCGGATATTTCCATTAAATTTCTTTAAAGAAAGTCTCTGTTGAAGAAAAAATTACAGCAGAAGGTATCGTCTTTATACATAAGATAATGCTGGCATTACTACTGTTTGAATGGACACATCTGTGATAATTAAGGAGTTCATAAAGAAGAGGTTTCTGAATCCGTTCAGTATAGCAGACCCAAGAGTTGATGGAGGTTGGCTTGGGTTGGCTTTTGGATCCAGGAGAAAGCGCTTCTGAGTCAGTTTCGCTTCGAGTCCTGAAATTGACAGGTTTATAACTGGATAGCCCATCTGCTTGGTCCATGTGTCCATCACCTCTGCAACTGGAAGCCCATTCACCTGTGTGAAGAATCCAACCAACCAACCAATACCAGTTTGAATATGTTCGCTCAAACAGTGGCACAGTCCGGTGATATCTTAACCAGTATATTTCAATGAATCATGCTAGCATGTAATCGGAAATATAAGATGACAAAATGCAAACATACACTAGCAAGCGATGCCCAGAAGTCCTCAGTTTTGGCATTCTTAAAATGGTTATCTTTCAAGTATTTCTATTGGGAGAAAAACAAATTACAAACACAACCTCCAATTTTAGGTGAGAGAAATACACAGTTAAAGAAAATAGCAACTAGTATTAGAATAAGTTGGAAATATTTGTAGATGTTATGGTTATGTAGATATTGTTATAGAATAGTTCATTATACTACTTAACTACTTAACTTCCATTCGTGAGCACCTCCAATGGCTAAATGTAAAGTGTATATATTTCACGTACTCGACAGCCATCTCTGAAGTTGTCTTTGCCCATCCAGTCCTCCAGCATCCTCAGAATAGAAGCCCCCTAACATCAAGCACAACTCTCAACATCACATTGAGTGTATTTCCCTGTGGTCTTCAGAACATCTGGATTCATTACATTTTAATTTATAGTTGATATTCCATCCCCAACAGGTTTAAATGTTTCCATATAAGGTGCTGACTTGAGGTGCTTTCGTTAAAATACCAGACAGATAGGCGGAAAGACATCCAAGTACATAAAGAAATTATATATGCATGACACATACTTATAAGGCCAGAAAATCAACATGACCATAGATTGTTATGTAAAAATGATGATAGATCTGCTACATAATTCTGTGTGTATATATATATATAAAAGCCTCCTGTTATATTTATAAAAGCCTCTTGTTCAACACCCCTTTAGCAGGTAATGTCTCATTACCAATGACAGATTGTCATGTAAAACAATGTCTTGCTGTGGACTTTTACGGTCAGAAAAGTATCAAATAAAATTGTATGTGATGGATTTCAATTATAAAAGAATTCTCCTGATATTGCTGTTTGAATGACTCTCTTTAATGTGTAATTTAAGTAGGTTAAAATCCAATGAGATAAAGGGCTTCCATATATCACCTTGCTGTATGATATGCCATCAAACACGGAGGTGATCTCTGCCGGTGTCGATACATCCACAATGATTGGGTGAGAGGACAAGAGGCCGTCATCTACCATGACCGGCAGGACGTCACTAATGAGCATGATATCGCGCTGTTGGAAATGTAAACAACATTTTAGGGTGTTGACAGGCTGTATATCTTTCATGTGTAATAAACATGAATACATCGACTAAATATCATGCTCTTCCCCTCCATGCTTCCAAAATGTGTACACGTTGGAAGTCAACCATTTTATATTGTATTCATATTTTGTTTTTAAATGCTTGCATCTGAATCGTCAGAGGTGTTTAATTTGTCTTATCTTCCAGGGCAGAAAAGCTCACCATTCCCCAGGTAGGTTCAGCTTTCTCCACGCCGATGTACTCAAAGAAACTAGCAAAGCCCTCGTTCAGCCACAGATCATCCCACCAATCCATGGTCACGATGTTTCCAAACCACTAGGGAACCAACATGTAGCATGGAAGACAGACAGAAAGCCAGAGAGACAGACAGAGAGATATACATGTAGATAGATGGGCAGACAGGTAGATATATTTGATATGCATAAACACAGTATATATCTACTCCCACTTTCTTCTCATTCCAGTCAGTGGTAGTAGTTAATGATATATCTCATGACTGCTTGCTGGCAAATGTTACCCGACAAAACTCTATTATCTTGGTCATATCATGGTGCAATATTTACTATCACAGAAACCGATCTTTACAGTACACTATACAGTATCAGCCTTGAGCTCTTGCATTTTCCTTAGTCATAGCGATGTTTCCCTTGTATGTCATATGCAGCTATATTATTGATTTGATAAAGAAATGGAAACAAGGAAATTATTATAGATTTTTGCTGTTTCCGCTCAATGTAATTAAAATCGGGTTCTTTGGTTACAAAATATTGTTGCAGTGAAAATTCTGCGTTTGGGGATGAATCCAACTTATTTATATTTATTAAAGACACACACTGAGAGAAGCATTTTGGTCCTGATACCCACTAGAACCCAAATAAGGAGTCTGAGCTCCTTCCCTTCGGGACGTGTGGTTCCACACACGTCCTGAAACAAGAACACTTCAAAAACAGAAAACTAAAAAGGCCATACTAATTTCAGATGGCGGCTATACTGTACATTTGCTCTGTTATTTCTAATACATGCAAATGGTGCAAAAATCGAATTAGTGAGCTAACAAAGACTTTCAGTCAATTATTTGTGCAAATATCTAAATTAAATGTATCAATAAACACTGCAAACTATTCCACGTCACATAACGTATTATTTAATATGTCCTGTTTACGAGGCCCTACATGACTTAGGGCCTTGTAAACCAGCAAGCAGTAGGGCAATGTTTCTGAGCATGTAGGTGACAACTACCCAACAATAAAAGGCCAGGGTCAACACCGTCTCTAGTTAGACATTGTTGCTTTGATTGCCCTTTCGCTAGAGGTTGCCAGATCAGTGTCACATGCTTTGCCTTCAAGTACTTCTTCTTGACGTTATTTACATGGACGCCTCACCTGATGGACCAGCTCATGGGCGATGACGCTGGCCACCCGCTGCTTGTTGTAGGAGGACGACTCATTCTCATCGTACAGCAGGTTGTTCTCTCTGTAGGTGATGAGGCCCCAGTTTTCCATGGCGCCGGTCCCAAAGTCAGGGATGGCTATCTTATCTAAATCACGATAAGACAGAAAAAGACAAAGACAAAAAGACAGAAAAAGAAAGCGGTTAGTAACTTCTTATCAAGTGTTGAGGTAGGGTGTTTATGCCTATTATGACAATATATATTATCCTGACAAATATTGAGCAGTAACCGTCACTCTAGAGAATTTGAGTTAGCTTCGTAGGTTTTCCAGGATTTTCCGTCTGGGATTAATAAAGTATAATGATTGATTCCCTCATCATAGGAAATAATTACTCAACGCAATTGGTTGGCATAAATTGGAATTTTCCAACTACAGATATCTAAATGCAGTATTGTAGTGTTGTGTGTATAGTTGCCAAACCAATGGTTTGCTTGATTGTTTTTTAACAATAAGGATCTATATTGTGTGACGGTCTAAAGTTGCACAAGGAAATGCATTAATTGTTTTTAATATGCCATCCATTAATTCTACTCATTCTTTATTCAATATATTCTTTTCGCATCTTTTATTTAATTGTAAATAAAAACAATTATCTATACATGGGGATGGAGTGCATACTTATGCCAATAGCTGGTATGGTAATAAGACATTTTGAAATTACCTAGTTTTGCTATGGAGTACGTCATGTTGAAATATTCCTCAAAGTAGTCAAAAATTATTTTGGTGGTGTTTGCTGCATATTCTGCTGTTCTAATTTGGCTCGGCTGTGCATAAATTCTTAGCTGTGAAAAAAGAAAGAACAATTTAATACGACAGAAAAGTGTGTATGCATGCGTGTGTGTGGGTGTGTTAAAGCGTGTCCCTGCATGTGTGTAGGCCTTCTCAGCTAGCATCAACATGCAATGCATAAGGCAAGTTTGGGACAGAAAATGCAAAGGGAGGAGCTTCTGTTAGAATTGGCTGTAGAATCTCAAAAGCATTTTCACATAAAGTAAAGATCTTTTTGATCTCTTATCACCCTACATGGTGTAAACCTTGTATTATCTGTTCTCTGAAACATCTGTTTCACATATAGTATTGCAGGGTGTCTGAAAAAACAAAGACAAACTCACTGGAACACCATTTGCAGATCTTAATTCCACATGGCCAAATTGGTGCACAGCAAAACAAACTAGGTAGGTACTCATTGGTACCGACTTCTCAAATGTGGTTTTCATTTTGTTGTTGGGCAGTTCTTCTGGTTTCCCCTGTTATATCAAGGACAAAGGGTTACTGGGAATTTCAAAATCCATTGAGCTTAATAAAAACAGGAAAACAAGATTTTTTTTTTCCCGCCTATTGTAAAACTGGGTGTTTGTGAGACTTCCTTTCATATTAATGGATATCTTAGTGACCCAGAAGTATTCTGTCTTTTAATGCTACACAATCATATCTCTATTGAGGTTTTCAGGTACCAGATAAAAGTTTTCTATTGATACATACTGCTTTCATCTCTTGACAACCGTGTAATGCAGGAGTGGATTGCCCACTCCTGCATTACACGGTATGTCTGCCATCTAGGACTATAGGCGCCTATAGTCCTAGATGGCAGACTGTTTATTGAAACAGAAAAAAGAAATGTATAAAATGTTGGTATCAAGAAATCTAAACATCCTGGCCTCCAAAACACACAATGCTGATCCCCTGATTCGATTTTTCCTTTTTTGAATGTTCTTACGGTCAAATTATACAATTATAATTTCAATATTGATTAAGTGCCAACCGGTCACTGAAACATACTGGTTAAGTTGAGTAAACTAATAACAGGATTTGAGGATAAAGCATCTCTTATTAAATGTTTAACCTCACAGTCATACCTTTTTTGGCATGTTGGAGAGAGCTTCATAGGCCTTGTCGTGTGTAATGGAGATTTGATATGTAGACTTTTTGTTGGGTTCATCGAAGCAAGGAAATGACTTGCGGGCATCTGTGGGTTCATGATCGGTTGCTGCAATTTTTCTGAGACATAAAAGAAAAAATCAAAAAGTCTTACTGTTAAGGCAATAAAATAGGCATCATGCCATTCTGGATAGTCACAAGATTCACACTAACCAACACAATCACACACAATACACACAGCAACATATGATTAGCACTTTAGTAGAATTGGTTTCAGTTCAGCATGTGTTGTACCTGTTTAATTACCAGGTATGTAAAATAACTACATTTATATATTTTGGTAGCATTCACACAATCATATCTGATACTTCTTTGATGACTTTTAGCCTGTTGTGTTAAGTTGTCAAATCTCTATCAATGAACTTACTTGACGATCCCATCTTCTGTATAGATGACCCTGTAGAATCCAACCACCGACCCATTGAGCCATCCACGAAAGTCCAGGCTAAGGATGTACACCTCACCTGGACCAGTCGCGGTAAGCTCCTCTGTGGCCTCCACCACAACGTACTCCTGGGGCTTGTATTCAAAGCATGCCTTCATCCCCACTTCCTTCTGAACTCCCTGGGTCACCAGCTGCAGCCTTGGGACTGCTCTGACAAAGGTCTCCCGGATGTGGAGCCACAAGTGGCGGGTGGGCCGGCTGACCTCGAGATGGATCGCAACGCTTCCCTCGTAGACATCTGTGCTCAGATCAGGCTGCAGGTGGAGTTCGTAGTGCACAGGCTTCACGTAATCAGGGAGACGGAAATTCCTCCAGCCCCCGCTCGAGTCGTTGGAAGGCTTGCATGGTCCCCTTTCGACTGGCGGCGGTAAAGGCCCGGTGGTGGGAACTGGAGGTTCTGCGGTTGGGTCGACCACAGAGCATTGCGGCCGGCTGAGACCCACCCCGAGACCCACAGCGACAGCGGAAGCCACGACAGCTAGGCAGATGAAGGCTACGTGCTTCCCACGAATACAGTAGCGCTTGGCCTGCTCATCATTGTCCATGCTCTCCACCATGGCAAATTCAGTCTGGGTTCAAAGGAATCTGTAGAGGGACTTAATGTTCTTCTAACAGGTGCATAGGTAAGGCAGAGCCGTAGGACCTGCACTCAAAAAGGGGCTTTTTTGGAGTGCATGTAATTTATTTATTATGCAAAAAGTGCAAAGTGCATCAATGACGTCTCATGTCTCCAGAGTACAGCCCCTCCAAACACACACACACACACATACACACACTCACACTAAAAACAAAACAATTAATGTGCAACGTGCATCTCTCTCTCTCTCACACACCCACACACACACGCATACGCATACAAAATATCAAATAATGCCAACTGCACAAGGCTGTTTTTGGCTATTGCCCTGTTTTATCTTTATTGTCAGCCTTGATTTCAAAGAGATAAGGACACCTAGAATCTCCATCTGAACATAAAAGATTCCGGCATGTAATAATTGTGGTGGTGTCAAGAACATTGCAAAAATTGGTAACTTATGAAGTGTCAAGAACATTGCAAAAATTGGTAACTTATGAAGTGGAACATATAAGAGGTATATAGCTCTATAATAGGGCTATTCATCTAGAAACCTTTAATAAGTAATCAAGAGTTCATAATAAATTGTAGATATGTAGCCCTCCCACCAAATTCCTTGATAAACTAATAAGGAACTTAACCTTATCTGCATGGGAGGCGCCATGATGAGAACTACAAAAAAAGTCTCTGGTAGCTTAAAATGTAGCTATTCTGTTTTAAAAGAGCATCAACTTCCATGCACTACAATCTTATGATCCATTTCAAGGGTTGAATGCAGAAAAGCACATCAAATATTAACAAAAGACCAAATAGTTGCTGATGAATGAATGCTGTGGTTGACATTTATTTTAATGAAATTAAATGTAAATGTAAGTTCCTTAATACTTGAATTCCCATAACATAAATTAAATGAACCACTCATACAAAATGAAGAACACATACCAGAAAACAAAATACCATGAATCCAGGACTTCAGTCAGTAACTAGTTAAGCCTATCACTTATAGGTGTGCTTTGTTGGAGCTCATTTCAATTGTCCATGACAAGAAAATAAGGAATGTTTCCTACTTACGATTCCCAACCAAACGGATATCTCAAGAGTGAAAGATGTAGATCAAGACTGAGATCACCCGGAGAATCACGCTTCAATTGAGTGAAAGATGTAGACCAAGACTGAGATGACACAGAGAACCACGCTTCCAGCTGCTGTTCCGAAGTCTGTGAAACCGTGGAAGTTTCTCTCTCTGTCTGTGATGACGTGCATGAGAAGTACATTGCCAAGGTTCTTAGAATCAGGCTCCACATACAGGAAATCCATGCAATATGAGACAATACAGCTGCAGTCTGGAGTAGTGTTTATAGCTTCACACACCGAGCACAGGTTTGGCAGTATTTCTCATGGCCAATACAATCTTTCTTGCACTAAACCTTACGTTATTTTTTATTGTATTATTATTATTATTATTATTATTATTATTACAGTTTCTGGAATCCCCATCTTGGTACAGAACACCAACCCTTCTCAGCTAGCATCACCATGCAAGGCAAAGGGAAAGTTTGGGACAGCAAATGCCAAGGGAGGAGCTTCTGTTAGAATTGGCTTTAGATTCTCAAAAGCATTTTCACATCCGAATGGCAAATTACATGATAAAATATCAAAGTGTCTTTATCCTCTTTTATTTGTTTTGCCTTTTCCTTTCTTTGCTTATTTTCCTGTTGTACCAGCAGGTAGGCCACCTTGTTATAGCTGGTTCAGTGTACAACAACTCGGGAGTTATATTTACTGATTGAAATGTGAAATGTATGACTGTCTGTAATTACCACAGAAAAATGTGTAAAGAGCACAGACCATTATTGTTTCTGGCATGGGCATGTCTTAACAGCTTAAATTTTAGAGTCGGTAGCAACGCCGTCACTTGATACAACAGGCAGTGAGCCCAGCGTTGGTCAATTCAACTTTTACCAAACTCTGTCAGAAGTATGGCAGTTATGTCTTTTTATCAACAAAGTGAAGTTGCTGGACCTGCTTTTACAGAAAATATACCGTCCAGGTCGTTTAATACTGCCGCAAAAGCGGATAAAACAGATCGTTCCACATCTTGGTCATCTAGTCATTGTATTTAACCCGCCCATATTATATAAACAGTTGCGATTGGCCTGACCTGGACCTTGCTGGCTGGAAATCTGTCTGAACGTGAGGGGGGACAGACCCTCTGCCGGAGCATATCAAACATAAGCTTGCAGATTCCTGGCTAGTCCCCTGTCTCTTTTAAGTCATTGAGATGCTTTCTAGCATCTTCCACATCAAATCATGTATTTATTAAAGTATATATTTCACGTTTTAATTATAAGTAATTATGTATTTATTTATTTGACATTTTAATTAATGAATTCATTCATTATTAATTAATTCATGATTTATTAAGGAAGGGAAGGAGATGTGACGATGGTCTTGATGTGTAGCAACACAAACATTACAGATTAAAGTGTTATTTTCAACATTCTAAAGCAATATTTCCTTTTTATTGTGTATTCAGGACTGACATTCAATGACATTTAACAATAATTTGTATTCAGTCAAGCCATATGCTAGCTGACTGAATTGCCAAACAACTGTTTAAAAATATTTAATATAAGTATATATATATAATATATAGAATATACTTCTATATTATTATTATTATTAGTCATGTAAAACAATATACTTCAACATGCTCTTTTACTTACAAATGAATATAATATATACACAAACTATAATGCATACTTCCATAAGTAGTTGGAAACATACTTTAGTTTAGTTAAACTTTAGTTTAAAGGTTTTTTTGTTTGATATCGGTTTAATTGCTTTGACGTCAGACAATTGTTTATTTTGAATAAAGGACAGAATCATTTCCTGAGGTCTTAAGTAGTGTAGAGTTTTTCCGACCGCTCTATTTTTCTATATTAACAACTCCTAGTTTGTGACGCTTTCCTTGGTAATGCAAGTGTGCAGTGTTACCTTTCTTAAAGGTTAAATTGTATCTGGATGATACAATTTAACTGATGTTTTCAGCCGAGTTTTTACCAACTTAATTTTGGGAGGATGGGCATCTCCTATCACCCCGACCACCTTAAGCTTGATGTTTGCTTCAGCTATTCCCGCCATGTTGCGTGCTTGGCAGCGGTATTCTCCAGCATCCTTGTGTGACAGTCCGCTCAGGCTAATGATGGACCAACGTAGTCCCACTCCAGGAGATGCCTGCATAACTGGTCAAAACATTCAGGTCAAAATTGGGATCGACCACCGTGAAACTCTTGGAACACAGCAAAACAACAGCCACAAAAAACACAAACTTTATAACGTAATTTTATGGATGATTTAAGATCTTGGACCTAAATGTAACTAACAATAAAGGTGCTGCAATGTAAGCGGCTCGGTGCGGGAGTTTTCTTCAATTTTAACTTGCACTTCTACAATCCAACGCTTCAAATTTCGATCTCCCTTAGAGCAATCTCACCATAACAATTAAGTCAACTTTGTCACTTGAGTGAAATGTTTATTATTCTGAATAAAAATCTCCCAACTCACCTGGCCTGTTAACTTTCTGGTTAGTGAAATGTACTACAAGATATATTGAGACAAATTGTGAAAGGTGTGGCTACCTGTAGGCATCCTAGAGCAAGATGCCTAACCAACTCCTACCTGCTCTTAAATAAAATGTATCCAAACAAATCACTTTACATTACTTTAGATTAGAAAAGTCAAATAATTGACTGAACTGCTCATATATAATTGACCACACACACACACCTTACACAATAAAACATACTTACAACTCTTTAGATTCTTTGGTAATTGTTCAATGTTTTCAGGGGTGTCTGGTTGACAACATCCTGCAGCAAACACATGAGTCACATGTCACATGTTTTGTTGGTTGATTTGTTACATTATCTCTGCATAGCTGCCATTGATTTCTTACCAGAGTAGGCTGATGTTTTGATCCAAGTCAGAGTTGGTGTCGGGTAGCCAGTGGCATCACAGCGAAGGATTACATTACTGCCTAGAGAAGAAATGACTGTTGTTGCTGCTGGCTTGACTGAGAGCCTTATACAGTTGGATGTTTCCTTGCGTGGTACCTCCGCATTTGGCCCGTCAATAGACCTGCTGCAAGTCAACATCTGGTCAATCAGAACCACAAGGCTTCCCAGAGACATGGAAAAGGAACTGACCATGGAAATCTCGCAGTTACACAACCAAGGATTGTCATGGAGACCTGGGAAACATGAACATATGTGAGGTTAGGAGCCTAAATTATCTAGGGATGGTGAAAAGTAGGATATTCAAACACATATTGTACCTAGAATCTTTCTTTTCACAAGCCCACTCTCTTGACCAGTTAGTGGGAACCAAAGGTTTAGCAGCTCAGCAGGCAACATAGTTAATCTAAAAATGAAGAAAAAAAAATGAACGCAAATTAGGAAAAACAATCAGAGGAAAGAGGAGGAGAGTATATCGATGTTAGAACCAGATAATATAAGAAATTGGAAGTACAACCTGCATGATTTTGCCTCTCTCTTAAAATGATACTGTTTTATTTGTCATATAAGCCAGAGTAATACCGAAGAATATTTTATTTTTGCATACAGACAGACCTATTGCTGGAGAGATCCAGGTAGGTGATGTTGGGCAAGAAGACAGCAGCGTGGGCAGGGAGGCTGGACAGGCGGTTATTGTGCAGGCCTAGAGTGCAGAGGCGGGGCATGTCTCTCAGGCCCTCCCAGGGGAAGGCAGACAAGAGGTTCCCATCCAGGCGCAGTTCGTGCAGGGACTTCAGGTTGAGGAAGCTGCTGGGGTGAATGGATGTGATGGAGTTATAGGTCAGCCACAAGTAACGCAGCTCCGAAAGGTTGTAGAAGGCCGCCCGGGGCACTCTGGATATCAAAGTGTTTTCCAGACGCAGCCTGACTGTATCAGATGGGGCATTGGCGGGGATATACAGCATTCCAGGGCCTCTGCATTGCACCCATCTACCATTTTTGAAAAAAATAGAAGGTTCCATACACATATACAAAATGCATTACAGACTTTTATGCAAATGAAAATCATCAGTTAATACAAGTGACCACTACCGTAACCATACTTTTCAGATGTTTAAGGTATATATTATATCAGCAATTTGGCATGCAGGAAGGGGAACATTTTCTAAAAAAAAATCAGCTTGTGCAGAAGGTGCATGGATGGACTTCATGACAATTAAACTGCACTATAAAAATACTATTGCCCGAACATTTATTAAATGCTGCTGCAGAATTATTTGAATACCAAGAATGTTGAATGCAAGCACTAAAATAAACATCAACACAAGCCTTACACAACCTGAGCTCCATCTTGCCTTTAATTCCATTGGAGCAGGAGCACTTGGAGGGACAAGAACAAACCATCAGGAAATAACTTTGAAAAATGTGAACAAATAAAAGCAGATACATCCTTCAACAGTAGAGCTCCGTCTAAACGGAAGCTCTTCATAGCTTTATATTCCCAATCCAGGTCTTGTCACTTTAGGCTCTCCCTCGACAGCACATAGTGAAACTCCAGAAAAGATTAGCAGGGATTAAGCAGGTTACAAAAAAGACATTAATCCTGTGTCTTACTGGGAGAGTCCAAAACATCGACGTTATTGTAGGTTTACATTAGAGCCTAACATATGTTGAATAGGTTACATTCGAATATGCTATTTAAGAGAGTTTTTTCTATTCTTCCATCTTTCATGGTATATATGACCCTATTCGATGACTGTCAAGTTTATTTCTCCAGTTTCTAGTGACGCTACTCCCCACATGATACCCCACGTGATACGGAAGAAGTTTGCTAGTCGATCGCTTGTTTTGATATCGTGGTATGCATACACAGAGTGTATGGTTAATTTATTTTTTGCCACTTTCCGACTACTGGATCTCTCCTGACAGAAATCATGTCAACCGCACAACCACCAGTAAATGACCATTATGTTAATCGCCACGAGTTTGAAGGACATATGCGTGAAAGCAGGTACAACGATCATTATAGACCCGTCAACGTTGAAAGACCCATTCACCAGCAATACCAGGTAAACAAACAATCTAGTTATCTAAGGAGCTACAATTATAAGAATCCTAGTTCTATAAAGAACTGACAATATTTTGCATCGCATACTATCAGTTCTACAAGGTCCCGTTAAAGTAAACTGAAGTTTTGGTACCGTTTTACTTTTGCTGGCCGAGTCCAGCGACGAATCGTCAGTTTGAAAGCATGATTAGTGCTCCTTAGATGGTCTTGTGAGCCATTCACACTAGGATGTAAGGCAATCTCATTGCCGTTTACAAAGTTTTTATTTTGTACGGATTAATGAGGCTAGGACGTGTCGGATCCGAGATTCGGATTCCGAGTGCTACTCCTATTGCCAAACTGGACACCTTACGGTATATTATTGCCACCTACTGTCGACCAAGATATTTCATATTCCTCACTAATGGTAAAGAAATAAATTAAAGATAATATGTTAGTTATATGCCCCCATTAAAGAAGACACATTTTATATAACTCAGCAACCAGCTTTGATATCTTCAAGTACTGAAAGACTCTTTTATACACCTGCTCTTATGGATTTTGTCCCAGGAGAGATTTTGTTGAGAATTTGACAACCCCAATTTCTCATTATGCCTTAAAGTGAAAGTGGACCCCCTGTCTCAGCTCGAATTTAAACACTATGAGATCTTGAAAGGTGACGTATAATTGAAAATGGCTTTTTCCTGGCCCTTCCACTTGTTCCACATGTTATCCATGACTTTAGCAGAGGAAAAAAATCGGAAATCTGGAAGTCCCATAGTTTTTTTGGAGTGTTGTTCTGAAGTTTTGTTCCAAACAGTTTTGAAAATCCCATGGCCTTGACTTCATGGCCAGGGAAATGAGCATAACCCAAACCCTCTCAGGTGAATAACCACTCCCCAACCCAGCAGATGTTCTGTTGTCTGGGCAGCGGTTGTCTGCGGCGTCCGAGAGAAAGTTGAGCTTTAAAGACAGTTATAGCATAACGCTGTGGATGGTGACGCTCCGTCTACACATTCTGCCGAAACCCGAAAATGACAGGACAGAGTGGATTCATTTTATTTTGAATGGCAACGTCCTGGCAACAGTTAGTTCCTTTATATGCGTGTGATGAACACGGGGCCAGTTCGAAGCCGGATTCAAATCTATGTTGAAGCTTAAACATGGAGAAATTCCGCACGAAAGACCAGCAAAGGAGGATGTAATTGCTGCCTTAGTTTCCTGCTTCAATCTAGAGGTGGTCTTAGCCTCTGTATACGCGGGGCCAGGTAAATAACATATTGTAGCAACCCTGCTTTTACTTGCACAAGCACCACACAGGTTGTTTAGATATACTCTTTTTTTCGTTGCTTAACACTGTTTATTGTAGGCCGTAACCACGCCAAACTTGTACTCCTCCATTTACTTCTTAACACCCTCTCGCTCTCTCTACCCTACCCGTAACTCACCTATCCAAGGTCCGCCCCCTCTTTCTGAGCAGCCAATCAACAACATTAACACCGAACACAATACAACACCAGCAACACAACCTAGAACTGTTACGCTGCACCTCCCTAAAGGTACGGCCACACCAAACGCGTTACACTCGTTGGATAACGCGTGTAACGCGCCTAACCTGCCGCTTGATCATTGTGTGTCACAAAAATGGTTCAACGCGCCTAACGCGCCTAACTACCAGTTTGTCTTCCATGTTCTTTCTGCTTCTGTTCGTCCTCCGCATGGTCCTCCGTCTCTCTCCCAGTGACGTCGGGTCAAGCTCAACGCTGATTGGCTATCGCGGCTAAGCGTCACGCGTAGGAGCGTTAAAAGTTCAATTTTTTGAACTCCACGCGTTGGTGCGTTGGGCGCGTTATTTAGGTGCGTCAACGCGTCTAACGCACCTAACGCGCCGCTTTAACGCGTGTAACGCATCTACGCGCCTAAACCAATGGTTCCCTATGCAAAAATGCCGATTTTCGACGCCCCTAACGCGAGTAACGCGTTTGGTGTGGCCGTACCATTAGAATGTTTTTCATCTGCCTTTTAGCTTATTGATCACATTCACGCTTCGAAAACATTTGAAGCGGCATTCATTTGTCATGATTCTCTTGTTAAACAAAATGTATTTATAAAAGGAACCGTTGGAGTGGGTTTCTTTCGGGGGAGGCAACGTGAACATAAACTTCCGCTGTGCACCTCAAA
>OMKX01058359.1:3737-21694 GCA_900302425.1 Brosme brosme
CTATATTTTTGAAATGATGTATTACTTATAATTAGATAACAGTCAACGTTCAAGATCTCAAGGGTCTATCACACAAAATAATATGTATTAATAGTAATAATAATAATAATAATAATAATAATAACAATAATAATGATAATAAAATAAGATAATTATTAAATAGAAGCCATCTTATAACTTGCTTAGCTACCTTTTCAGAAACCCTTTTCAAAGCTGTTTATAGTATCACAATAACTTTTTGTATAGTTAATTTGGTCTTAACGTAAACATAAAGCTCCCTCTTTATATTGATTGCCATTATAATAAGTTAAAACACACCTAAGTTATCCTGTGTAAACAACATAAACAAAACAAAGAAGGGAAAAAAGCACAAGGCTTTTGGGTCTTTTTTTGCCTACAGGATTTCTGTTCCTCAAATTCACAACAACAATAGTTTCTGTTTGGCAACAGAGCTTCACTACCAATCTTCAACTCTTTCACATAATAATAATCAATTATGATTTAAAGCATATGAACAATTAATAGATACAAAATCACCAAACTGGCAGAAGCATTAATACATGATGAGCATAGACTGCAATTGAACCACATAGTCTGTGGTCATCCTATCATGAAAAACAAATGAATAACTATTGAAACCAGCACTGAGGATTGAAATCAATATGGTGTAGGCCTATTTAATTAATTGGATTGAAATCAACATGATAAACACAGCACTAAACCACTTTTACCACATTGTACTAGCATTGTGTTCAGTAAAGCCATCACCATATCAAAAGGCAACTTTCAGCCATCCAATAACAAAATCTTGCACAAAGTTGCATCAACTTTCTCATATAGCCATCTCGACCACAACATAAGGAACATTTTTTTCCGGATTTTACCCTACCGGGGTTTATGTAGGCTACCTTACCAGAACTCTGGCCATGTTTTGTAGCTTTAAATCTTTGTTTAGAGATCATTAATTCAACCAACATATACATCGACTACGATAGGCTATTACTTGTTTATACCAATCAGTCAGGTTATTTGCAACCTGCCACAAGCACAAAACTCACTAGGTTTTTAACAACTGTCGGAAAGACAGTGACTACTGGCCAACATTATTGCTAAACAATAATATATGATAAATAAACTAATTACTTTGTCTTAAGTCCTCCCTCCATTTTGTCAGTTTGTTGACAAACAGCGTCTCTCCCGTGTTTTGTGGATTGGGGTTTTACAAGTCCTCTTCCTCACAGCGGTGAGGAAAAGGACTTGTAACTGATCAATATCTGCTATGGATGAAAGTGTGATCGCATGGAGCTTGAAGCAGAAGACCCTGATCAAATGCCATTGTTGCCTTCTCATTTGTGGCATTTCGCGTTACCGTTTTGCAAGTGAGATGCTTCATTCGATAAGGTTGTGTTTACACTGCTTATAATGAAGCCTACATGTGAGGCAAAATGCAATGTGAATGCTGGCAGCATGGATTTTGGACACTATTATTGAATCCAAGTGCGCGTGTGTTCCTGTCGGCGGTCATCGCGGTGCCGTTGTTATTACATTTAAAAATAACTTAAACTAACTAACTGGGATCAAGTTTTTCCAGTTTTCTTCATTCTGTTAGCTCCTATGGTTGTTAACACTTACGGACATACAACATGACAACACTATAAGGAATGACAATAATTTATTTAAATTTTCTCAGTCCTACTTAAGCCTTCCCTTGGTTTTCTCTGTGGTCCCACACTGGGTACTGATTAACACCAACTTTTTTCCTCAGCTCACCCCTCTCCCATAATTTAAATAACCCCGATATTTTAATTCAAGAACTGAGTAACAATTTACTTATTTCACACCAAACTTACCCCGGACGCTTTAACATCCTTTCTGTTGGGTTTTTCTTGACTTTCAACTATTTTCCGAATTTTTAATAATTTTTTTCTCATATTTTTTGCTAGACGCGGCGGGCCTGAAAATTGTTTGCTTTCCCCTCTTTCCAGCAGCCATTGTGTATGCGCTGCGATTCAACCAAACTTAGATTTGGCCACGCCCCTCGATAGTTCCTCCCATTTCTTATTTTTGATTTGTGTAAGGCCCTGTCACTTTCACTTCAATGTCATTTACAGTCCCTTTTAATTAAATTCAATTTTTGGACTCGCTAGATATACTGTCAATCGTTTTAAGGGTTTCGTTTTGGTTTCACGAACAACAATGGGTTGGCTAACACAGCAGCAAAGTAATCCCATTGGTTCGGTGTCATGTCAGTTGATTGAGCCTCCGTCGCGAGTCCTGTGCGTAGCGCGTGCTATTGGCTGGTCGGGCTGTCAGTCACCGTGACCGTTGTGGCTGGGTTTCCTCGTGCGCTGTTGCTGGCTGTGCGGGTCATTGAGTGCAGCAGCAGATAGCTTGACGGGAGCCTCGTGGGCAGTTCACTGCCGCTGCTAGGAAGCTAGTTACATGTCGTAAAGCGTAAACGTGCTACAGCGTTCGCTGTTACTGAAGCACCACCGCCGAGTGCCTAGAGTACACAATTAAAACGGCACGTAATAGATAGATAGAGCAGTAGGCTAACGTTGTATATGACAGTATAATTTCTAAACAAACCACTAACCGCAGAATTGTTTCTCTGCGTGTTGTGGTGGTGGTGGTGGTGATGGTGGTTGAGTAACCTTCGATCTAAGTCATACCAAGGTGCATTTCATGACTGTGTGGGCTAGAGGTTCATACTGTAAAGGTAAGCTAAACTGCACACCAGTATTTGTTGCACGTCAATTTTACGTGTCTCGTATGTAACGTTAGTTGTAGTTCTGTTTTTCGTGTGCAACGTCTGAAAAAAAACGATCTCAATGTAGCCCATGCCATATATAAGTTTGGG
Organism: Brosme brosme; assembly: GCA_900302425.1. Lineage (NCBI taxonomy): Eukaryota > Metazoa > Chordata > Actinopteri > Gadiformes > Lotidae > Brosme > Brosme brosme. Next base: position 6,598 of record OMKX01058359.1, read on the forward strand.
TTTAGCAACTTCAACGAAGGTCAACTTAGAAAATGTCACAAAGTTTCAATGCTGCATAATGGTCTGCGAAATTGGAATCAGCTGTTTCCCAAACTCACAATATTGGTCTGGGGTCGGTTTCTCAAAAGTTATCTGGTAGCCTACCTATTGTAGCCTACTTTATAGGCTAGATAAGCACTTGTAGGGTATGTAGGTTATTTGATGATGAATAAGGTTATAAGTGAAAACTTCTTTGGCAGTTTGATTGCTTTTGTCTGCACAACACCAATTCTATTCATATACTTTTATTGCTGCAATAATTGTAATAGATTAAAAGGGATTGTAGTCTACGTCAAAGGTTGCTTAAGCAATGATTGAAGATCTTTTCAACAGAATTGATGTGCATTGCATTATTTTATTTAGTTTTCTTCAGGTTTGAGCAATGCTTCGTTTGTACTTCGCCTCAGCGGCAGAACCATGGCTTTGTGGCTGCTGGGAATGTAGGCCATGGTTATTAGGCCATGGTTAGTAGGTAAATTATTGTTGAGGTTTATACTGCATATCTGGGACAACTCTAGTGCAATGCCATTATCCTGAACGCCCACAAGGTGGATCTGTTGCCCTTTCAAAGTTAAAGCATCCTGTGATGTTATCCCTTTCTTATCCCATCCCTTCTTTATTCACATACTTTATTTAGAGAAATCCCGAGTTCATTGAGCTGTAGGTGGGGTTACACATTACAGGTTTAAATAAACAACCCAGTGAGATAGTCATGAATATTTTCATGAATTCCCACATGAAGCAGAAACAGCTTTGTGAGATCTGTTAGCAAAGTGAGTGAGACGTTTTATTGCTCTGATTGGGTTATCCTGTTGTGTAATTGTGTTTGGTTGCTTGGATACCAAGTCTATGAAGAAGGGAAAACTTTGGAAATAATGATGAAATAACACAACGATGTGCTTTGTATAAATTTGTTCACCTGAAATGGCTGGCTAAACAGGTATTTATTTACACTAAAGGATAGTAAAACTAATGCAGTACCAGGCATCAACTGAATTTATTTATGATTGTCCTTGCAGGTCCAAATGGATAAAAATACGCGTAAACTCCGTAATCAGGACATTAACCCATGCATTCAAGTAAGTTGAGTGAGCTTCTGCAGATTGCATTGAATTTCAATAGCTGCCATAATAATGTTTGTCCTTTTCATCTTAAAATGTACCTGAAAAATCCATTTATTTTCCTCCAGGAGAGTGATGGGTCTCAAAGGTGTTTGGATGCCAACAACTATGATAAGTCTATGTGTTCAGCCTATTTCATCACGTACAAGAACTGTAGGAAGTATTGGGTGAGTATTTTCTGAAAAGCTTTATAAAAATGATTACATAGAGGACCCGAGAGACGCTGCTCAAGGTCAACCGCAAAGATGCTTTCCCACTGGCAGGGAGCAGTGTGTGTGCGTCCTCGGTGTCTCTGTTACAAATTGACAACAAGCTAGCCTGTGCTGTTAAGGTCCTTCTTGAAACAGGATCAAAGCAGGGCTATGTCGCTCCTGGTTTGTGTGTTCGTTGAGGTTCTGGGAAAACGGCCACAGTGACTTGGGATATCATTTTGTGGTAACTTAATAGCATACCTGCAGTGCACGCATTGCACTCATACTAACCAGAGAGAAGGCTATTTACTGCAACACTGGCTTGAACGTCCAACACTTCAAGGAGAGGGATGTCCAACCCAGGTCAATTATTTAAAGTCTAGTCCAATGACAACATGCTTGCCGTTGTGTCAGCATCACATGTTCTGATCATGACGGTTCTCAATACGCCATCGCCTGACTATCCAACCCAATGAAAAAGTGATAAACAAGCGTCGGACCACAACGGAAAACGACGTTTCTATAACACTATTGTTCTGATGGGAGCTAAGCATTTGAGGCAATTAATGTACATTTGGTGTACGTAATATTTGCATCAGTCGAGCAGCCGATGGATGATCTGCCAAACCAGCAAAAAGGGCAAAGCCAACTCGCCAGCTGCCAAGTACATTAGATTTAGTTCCAAATAAAGAGACGACAACCCTTTGATTGTCCCTCTGTTTCTTTAAAGCATAACCTCATGGTGCAGCGGAGGAGGGACGGGGTGAAGCCGGAGATGCCCACCGCTGAGGAGAGGCAGGAGATCCTGGCTGGGCTTGGTGGAAAGCCGTACTGAAGCGTGCTCCTCGGTGGCTCCTCCTCAGACCTGCTGACGGCCGGCCCTCTGGGTCTCAGCCCGGCCCATGGATCGGACCGTCCCGTCTTGGTTAGCTCTGCATGGTACCTGTCGAGAGAATGCACTGCAGAGTACCTGGCTGTGTTCCCGGACAACATGGTGGTGCGGGAAGAGGAGGATGTAGGTTCTATCGAAGCTGGGTTATAATGGGGTGCAGGAAGTCGCCCCACATCTGATGCTCTGTCTCTATCTATGTTTGTATGTGTGGGGGTGTTTTAAATTATATTATGTAAAACCTTATGGAAGAGTGGTGAATATTGTACACACCTTGCAGTATGCTGTGTTTTGTGTGAAATTATCAATTAAAGTGTAATACATGTCCTAGATGTCTCTTACTATGTAACAGCTGCAGTCACTTGTTCACTTCTTGCTGCAGGTTCCCAAAGCTGTTGCGTCACAAAATGTACAGAAAATAAAAACATACATTTTCCATACCCTTGCGTGATGTCTGGTCCTGGATCCATGGTTGTAGCCCGGCTGTTGCCCATTACCGGACCCACTCACAACACTAGAACCCTGAGGTGCAGCACTCCGTCAAGGGGACAATATGTCTATTAAACCCGCAGAGGTTATCTGTGCCCAAGTCTGACTCAATGTGAGACATAATGGGTTTCAACCATGACAAGACCTACCAGCCCATCATGTCTCCCTGGCATCAGAATTACAGCTAACATGGTTCTATGTTAGCTGAAATCTCTAAAATCTCATTTCATGGACCAGACCTGGGGACAGGATGACTACTGCCTTTACACACCGATAAGAGACACTCCCTGATGGGTAACTCAGTGCAGTGACTGTCTGGTGTCTGTTCTTATTTAGCGGTGTTTGCTAGTTAGCAGCATACACTGTCCATCCCGTTATTACTGGGTCTATACATAGACTCTAATGGCAATTAAATGATTGACTACTATCCATGGGTTTCTACTTAAACAACAAAAGCATTACCTCATCTGGTCAATGCATCAATTTAAATTAAAATAACAAAAAATACATTGAGTCTTTAGGCATTTGGCGTGCCTGCGTCTTTAGAAATTATAACATTAATTTCTTACTTCCTTGCAATATAGACCAGATGATTTTAAAAAGTAATATTTCTTACTTGGAGGTTCGAAAGTCCCCTCCGGGCAGGCAAATGAATCACTGCATGTTAAATGTTATATTAAATTCTTTACCAAAGGCCTTTGAAGAAGTTAAAATTCTTTAGTTGAGTTCAAGAATTTTGGCTGCATGTCCATTGATAAATGTAAACTTGGATGAACTGAAGTGGGTCAACAGATGAACGATGATGGCGTTTCTTGTGGGATGATAAGGTTGGTTCTTTCTGTAGAACACAAAGTGAATCTATCTTTAGAGACCTGTTCAAATGACTTGGTTCATATTAGTATAAATGTATACTATAACTCACCTTTGATGGTTTGTATCAGACCTAAATCATTTGATTCTACTGCCCACGATGTGAAAGTGTCCCCATAAGAATCATGTAGACCCATTGTTTCTCTGAAGATGCTTGCTAAATGTTGCCAGTGTCTTCCCATGATCCGGTTCCATTAAACCAAATACTTTGCCACAAAAAGTCGTACAAGAAAAACCTTTTCATCAATGTTGCACCTGTCTTCCGATCTTGCAGATTCACTTTTTACAACATCAGACCGATCAGGCCCAGTTCCTGACAGAACCCCTGTCCTGGTTCTTGGTCCAGACTCTCTGGTCAACCCACAGATTCTAAACCTTATGAATGATTCAGAATGCAAGGCCTCACATCGGTGTTCGACCCACCTCACATCTTGCCACTCTACATTTGACTCCACATCCTTGATGTTGCTATTCAGGCCACCCACTGGATCAGCCCCCACTCACATCTCATCGGACCCACGTCCTACCTGCCGTCGGAAGAAAATTTCTTTGTTATAGCACTTGTTGTATCTAGAACATTCTTTGTTGCGATGCACTACTACAGTTACAGTTGACTAACATGAATAATTCAATTTAAAATCTATCTGCCAACCTACGTTTCTGATTCTTATGGCGCCCACGTCAGTTGTTTGTTTTGATCCATTATGGATTCTATGCTTTGATTGTTATCAGCCTCACCTGGAAGTCACTTAATAACTAAACTAACAAATTATTTTTTAACATTCCTCCTGATTATAATTAAATCACTTCTGCATTTGGCTATTATGTTGTCTTAATTCTAGAGTCCGACTCTTACTAAACTGCGCCCCCTGGCGCCCATATGTTCCAAATGCCATAAGTGAACTGAACTATGTATTCGTAAATCTATGTCTAGCCTAGATGCATAAAACAAATGTTGGGACCTCAAGCATACGTGCTATATTTGCCTAAATAACTATTGATTGATCCTCTTATGATTCGAAAAATGTATTTTGTATACATTCCTGTAAACCGAGGATGTACTAATGTGCATGAACACAGTCAAACCAATAGATGGAGTACTTGTTAAACAAACTGCAGCACGAAGCGGCGTTACTCATTTAATAATGGTTGTGTCACTTTTACATATCTTTGGCGAATAGTGGCTTGAGCCTATAACTACATTATACATGATATAGCCTTCATTACATTTAACACATAAACAGACCTGCGTCACCATCGTTGGTTTCCTAAAGTGCATTTCCCCCCACCATCATTGTGGTTTTGTCTTGTCCTGTTTTTCTTGTCTCCAGTCTGTAACTCAAACTACATAAAAGCGAACTACACAGAAAATTCATACGTTTAGCTTAAAGTCTTTTGTTTTTCCTGAGGCGTTAGCATGGATGCTTTTGTTGAAGTCTGTCATTCTTTTGGGTAAGTATATGAGCTTAATTAGCTAACTTAAAATATAAATCGCCATTATTCCAAGCTGTGCTCATGTGCTTATGAGCACATTTTTTTTTTTTTACCAGCAAATCAAATAAACTTAAGCCCTGATTTTGAGTGAGTTTTTTTAATTTATCATAACTCTTGTAATCTCAAATATTGCCCAGATTACCTGTTTGGATATCTCCTCTGATCTATGCTGCCACCCGTCTGAGGAACGACCGTGCTCGCCGGAGGAAGGCCTACAGGTTAATGCAGCGCAAACTGGTGGGTTCCAGATGCAAACAAGACACTTTTCACACCAACCACCTACTCTTTTTGTGTGCCCTCATAGCCACCAGCATTGAGGCCTTTCCCATCAGCCAAGTCCTGGTTTCATGGTTAAATCGTTTTGTGTTTCCTGTTTAGAAACTATCCACACCAGACCAGAGACTGAGATGAACTGTATAGAGGGCATGCCTTTGATACAATGTGAAACATTGTCTTGGTACACAAACCCATTTATGACTGCCCTGTCCCTTGACAATACAAGACCTACACCAGCAGAGCACTTTATTTAGTTTTTTGGTTTTTTTTAAAGTCACTTTTGTTCAGCCCTTCATTCATTCACATTAATTAATAGTTAATCCCGGGGCACTTATACATTAGGAGTTGGAAGTGTTGTTCATGTGAAACCGAACAAGATGGGTCTTCATGTGTAACATAAATAAAATTAAGATAATAATCAGTAATAATAAACAGTGGGCACAAGCTCATTCCATCATAGGAAAAGACAAGTGGCCTCCAAGTGATCAGTGCTCGTTGTTCATCACTCGCTTCGACACCCTGGCATTTTGCCTAGCAACACCATGGCTGCCATTTTTCTCAGGTTGCTTGCCAGGCTGGAGGGAGGGGCCTTAGAGATTGACCAGTGTCCTAAATGGGATCATTCTATCATTCACACCGGTACCTGCCTTTTCATCAAAATAGTAGAGACAAATGTATACACTTCCATATAGTAGCATGTTATGGTGGTATATTATATCACATGCATGTATTGAGATATTGGAGTCTTTAAATATACATATAAATGTAAACATGAATTCACACCAAGGCAGATCATTGTGCAATCGTAATACACCCTAGATTGGGCAGTAGCCGGCCCAGATTAATGTACTATTCCACTGCACAGGATGGACTCAAAGTAAATGGGTTATTGTACGTATATGTACATTACTGATGTACATTTCAATGCTGGCTGAATATCCTCCACCCATGTGTCTGTTGCTGTCTGAGTTGGTTATGTCCGTTGGTAAAAATACAGGTGTTAGAATATCACACAAACAAATTTGTAGGATGTGTGTTGAGGTGTTAAGGATTTTGAAGCAATTGTAAACCAAATCATGGCATGTTGCCATGCCATCTTTTCCAAAACAGAATGAAATAAAGAACATTTTTGTCCCTGTATCTATTTTTGGAGGTCTTTCACAATGTCGGCGTAAAGGAGGAAGGAGAGTGCCACCCTACCTACGTTTACCCTGAGCAGGTGAAGATGTTGATCCGCTCTGTCTTCCCAGAAGACATCTGTGACTACCCGGACCCCTGCCATCAACAGGTAGGCCTGCCTTCACAATCTGCTTCCATTCTCACTCATCCCCAGCTTTGTTAGCCAGCCAATGGTGATTTAGCTTTGGCAGTTAGGTTGAATATTAAAGTTTAATATGCATAGAGTATCGGCAATGGACATTTTGTTCACAAATAGGTTTAAACAAAGATTAAAGTGATTAATTTCTTATAATAGATTCTAGACCCGCTTGTCTGATTTGGAAATTGAATAAGGGACTCTGAAGTACAACAACAGAAAACAAAACATGGAAACCTAATCAATGTTGGAGTATTGAGGATATATAGCCGATTTTTGGTTCAGTCCATCTGTGAAAACTGTTGATAGCTGCAAGCCGCTATCGATATCAAAGATGGCTATGGAATAGGGGGTGATGATATCCGACTCTTATGTCCAAGCTACGAGCTACACGGGTGGTGTACCTATGGACGGTGCTCCATCAAGCGGTGCATTTTGGGGTTTGAGTTCAATATAAATTGTAGCTATCTAGAAGCCCGAGAATGAGGTCTTACACATTTTTCAATAATGTATTTTTCTAATTAAAGAAATTCCATTGAGATGTTTTATTTATTTATTTTCATACTTGGTGGGATTTGAATCCTGACTATTGGTGATGTTTATCTTTGTGTCCCTCCAGGTGGTGTATGTAACGATGGACGATCTGCACCAACTCAGCTAAAGCACATGTTGCTTAAGGTTTTGAATCATTCCTAGTTACAAAGGCTATATTCATCTTTGGGTTTGACTCTGTTTTCCATGTTAAGCGCCTCATAATTGAAACAATGCCTGTTGGTTTTTTTCATTACATTGTTTTGGAACTAGGCGTAGTAGAAAATTGAGTTATTTGTGTTTTCAATATGTGATGGCTATTCGACTACTGTGTGACGTCCAGAAGCAGGTTGGCATATTTTGAAATGAGAAAGAGGAATAATTAGAGTACAAAGGAAATCCAAATTCTAGAAGATTTCTAGAACTATTGAAACGTGAAACAAACATTTTCTAAATGCAAAGATTACATAGCTTTAATAATGTTGCTTTTGACCATCGGAAGATAGGTGGCGCCGGAGTATCTTGATAAGACATGGGACGCATTTGAATTAGTCCTTGTCGTTACAGCAAATAAAAATAAATAAAAAGCCGTCTGTTTGTGTAACAACACGAAATTATGATCATCGCTATACCTTATATAAGTTATTGTACTTTTCGCATTTTGAAAGTCGGTCACTACCAAATGAAAACTATGTGTGTACAGACATCCGGTTTAGAATGTGCATTCTATATCAAATGTAAGTAACATGATAAAATTGGAAATTAGTGACATCATTATATTGTTAGATTTAATGCCGTTTTAAATGTTCACTGGCTAGATTGCATTCAGCCTAAATTTGATGCACATTTGGTTTTGGATATTAAAAAGACCTCGACTTTTACTTTGAAACATGAAGTACATTTGAGCGGAAACGTCGATGTGTGTGAAACCGTCTTTCTGTGAGCTTGACATGTTTTGCTGAAGTTGCGTGTGTGCTGAGTACACAACACGCGCTGGTCAAGAGGGAATATATACCTTTGGAGTAAATGTTATGCTGGTCGCTCGTTTATTTTTGAAAGGCTTGCATGACGGAAAAGTGTTTCACCTTTAAGAATGTAAAACTTTTTAGAAGTGCCATGCTCGGCCCGAGGACGTGGCTTGGATAACAATTAAGATACTATATTTATAGATAGGGGGATCCTCAAAGTTTTTAGAGTCGTCCGTTACAAGAAGATATCGTGGAAGGAAAATGGATGATGAGGATGGGAATAACATTGCGAGTGTTGGCACGAAAGAGGAGAGTCCTGGATCCACGGACAGTGAGGGAGGCTCGGAGGGGCGCTCGGAGCTCCTCATGTATCTTACCTGTCTGCCGGAGAGATACAGGACGGCCAAGTTCTCGCTTGCAGCTTACGTCCTCTGTTGGGCACTACTCAAGTGGTACCAGGTAAGATTTAATGGAAGATTCAAATACATTCATCTGTCTGGCGCCTGTTAAAAAAGACAGCAACGCTTCTCTGGAGCGTCAAAGAGATATCACGACAACTGACACAAATCAATACTTTTTTGTTTAAGTAGAGGTCTAGTCTCTGGACGTCTAAATCCATTCAGTATTGTTTTGTGATGAACAAACCTCCCTTTGCTGATAATAACAAAAATCTAAAATCAAACCAAATGCGAACTATATTGAATTTATTGTAGTGTTGGCCAGTTTAAGAGACCTGCACAAGAAATAACCTCAAAACAGATTAGATCACATTAACATTGGCCCATGTCCTGAGTTATACTGATTTATATCATCTTGGCTTATTCTTTTTCTCATATTGACCACTGTTGTTCATCAACACTGGTCATTGACTTTATTCAAGGGACAAAGTGCAGCTGTGACTACTTTTAGGGACATTGCTTTCATTACCGATACCAATGAGTACCATTTCCTCTTGTGGAACAAATGTCATCCTAACGCCCATGGGGGCTGCTTGGATCCTTGCCGTGTGGATGACATGGCTGTTGACACGGGTGAGAGTTTCACCGCTGTTCCTCCATGTGTAAATACTTTCTCAATGGAGACATGTAAAAACATTATGATGCCAGCCAGCCAGTTAAGCTAATATAACAGGACTGACTAGGTTCCTGTTATGAACTATCAACTACTATGTAACATAAATCTCAGCCCCTTGTCTTCTTCTGCAGTGTTTGCATGGCCTCGCGGCATTAAAGACAGGCTAAGTGTTACAGACATCACTGCATGCCAAGTTGACACAACCATTAGCCTGCCTATTAAGGAGAGGGTGTGTCAGTAAAGCAGGGAAAGGTAAGCGATGGTGGGGGGTGGGGCACAACAACCCCAGCCCAATACCATCCCTGGAAGCAGGGAGGGCAGCAGGCCCTCAGTGGACCTGGGCCCAGATTCTCGTGGCTGCCGCTGCGCCGCTGTGCACCGGGACAAGCAAGGTCATGTCTTGAGTTTGCCTGTGGGCCACCTCCTCCTTCTTCCCTTCTCCCTTCTTCCATCTCCCTCCCCAGCCTGGGCTCCAGACGCCAGGCGGGGAGGTGTGTTGCTGACAGTGCAGGCCCCAGGCCGGTCAGATCATCTCCATGCCTGTTGTGTCTGCATTACTGAGCTGCTTCTCTCCAACATGCCAGTGCTGCATTACAAGTTTAGGTTTCTTCTTGGCAGGAGTGTGATTGAAGCGATGAGGTCATTCCGAGAGTGTGCATGGTCGTTGATTGTAATGGCACAGGGATGAGCAACACTCATTAACTGAGAGGAACATGTTAGGGGAACAACAAGTATTTATTTTGGTTCATTTTCCATTCAACACTTGCCCTCTGGGATTGTGTAGGCGGGACGCCACCAGTATACGGAGCGATTGTCCTCGACTTGGGCAACCGCCTCTTGTGTCACAGTTGAGGTAGAAAGAAACAAAGCCCACCAGCCCGAACAGTTTTGAGAAGATAAAGGACCATTCCCAAAGGGTTTCCTTTGACTCGTCCACATGGGTGACTGAGCATGTTAACCCCCATAGACTAACAGCGCCTCTGCTTGCTGACAGACGAGTGATGACTTGTAGTGGCTGTTTCCTCTGACTCAGCTTCTATACCGTTAACACTACCTTACCTCCATGCATGTTCCATTATCCCTTACCAGCGTTTCACCCGCTAATGGAGTGTGTGCTCTTAGAACACATTCATTAAGGGCTGTTAATTACATGTTACATGTTTTCATTTCTAAGCATTCAACTCTGCTCTGTGTGTGTGTGTGGTTGTGGAAGGCTTTGTTTAAAATTCAGAATACATGCATGCCGTGATTGAAAACCAGCAAAGTAGTAGCTTTTCCTCTGTTAACATCAGAAAATATAGCTATATTATGTATATAAGTGCGTTATTTGAAGCACACTTTAACTAGTAAATATCATGATGGTTATAGTTCTACACTATGTGCTTTGTTAAAATCTTTTTATTCTGGAGTTTCACTAAGGATTAGTTGTCCCTGATCTGTAGCAAAGTTTCTTTCTTATTTTCAATGTTTGCAAAGGCCCCCCCCAAAGTGGAGTTAACCCAGAATATCCGGTGCTAGTGCTAGTATTAAATAGGATTAAAGTCTACAGTAACAACGTCTTGTTTGTAATTTTCCAGTCACACTATTTAGACCCATTTCCTTATGTGTTATTTTCTTTCTCCACAGAATTGGTTCCATGTTGAATAGATGAATATAGTCTTTGCACACACACTTTCCATTTCAATTCTACCTAAAGCTAAATGGGTGAAAAACTCAAGACTTTTTTGTCATAACAGAATAATGCTTTTTTAAACAATGGCTATTGGGTAAGACCAAATTGGGCATTTAAATCTGAATCTTCAGGTCTGGCTAGCCTATTGGTATCTGTATATGACAATATACTATGTTGCAATCAGCTACAAGGTGCACATGCTAGTGGCTTACATGAGCACAACTGTAGCATCAGAATAGTACTTTGTGTGATAGAAATCCTAAGGGTGCAGCTAGAACGGGCTGTGAGGTCTTGGGTTTAACAAGCCAGTAGATGGACAGGGGTCAAAATGGAAGCTTAAGTCTTCGTCCAGCAATAACTGCTCTCATTAGGCTTGTCAATCACAGACGCCTCCAAGATATATATTGTATATATACATATCATTTTGCATGGAGCTACGTTGGGGGTATTGAGTCGACGGTGTTGGGTAGGGTAAGCCTCAAAACTCTGACCACCTGGCATAATCGCAATTTGTCGCCAAGCCTTAGCGGTTAACACATGAAATCCGTACTGAGGTTATTGCTTCGGGAGTTTCATATTTGTATGTTTTGTCTATTTCTAGATTTCATTGCCCATTGGGAAACAAGAACACAGCAGGGTTTTACAGCACACTCTCTTTGAGTCACTTTTTCAACTCTCTCTGTTGCTGTCATCTTGCCTTTATAGCGCACGCCGCAGAAGACACTCGCTGGACAAAAGCAGCTGGTGTGTGTGTGTGTGTGTGTGTGTGTGTTTGTGTGTGTGGGTGTGCGCATTGAACTGTATGCGTCTAGGTGGTACCACGAATACGAATCACAGTGGACGTTTTGGACCACCTCAGATATTTACCACATTTAGGTTAACACACCCTTCATCAGAGTGCATGGTTCGTTTCAGTGCAACCCCTAACCCAGAGGCTTTTATGTGGCGCTCAGCTATCCGTTTGCATCTGAGCATCGCATCCACACACCACAGTGTCCTTTCCACCAGAGTCGGATTGCTTATCTACATTAGCCAATAAAAGTGTCGTTAGTTTATTATTATTATTTTTTTTAAGTGAGGCTACATGACACAACTTCTTCCAAATTTTGGCCTGGAGTTCATTGGAACAACCAGATTAACTTGTTTCATTTGTTTCCTCAAGGTTTTGTCGTCTATTGCCACAGGCTGTCCTAAAAGTACTAAAAGTACTAACACTCAGTCATAATGATTTCCTACAATGATAACAATGTATAAGGATCAAATGGGGTTATGCCTTGTAAAATGATTGCCTTTCTCTTTCTTCTGCAGAAACACCGGTGCCATTCTGTCTCCTTACAGGTAAGCTGAGGGCGGACATTAGACATTAGATCGTAAAAGAAAGAGTTCAAACACAGCAAAACATTCAGAACACACTGAGTTCATCACAGAGCACTTGAAGCACAGCCCATGGTTATTTCACTGGAATTGAACTAGTGGGAACTGTTGTTATGGTTGAGCTGCCTCACGTCACGGTAACTCTAGATGGATACCCCCATTTAACCTTTCTCTGTATTCATTGTACTTCACTTTGGATAAAAGCATCTATTTAATGACTAAACAGTAAGATTGCCTCAGTAGGCTGAGCCAAAACTGATGTGAACTGAGATCATTCAAAGGACACTTCTTAGGACATTTCAATAGCTTTGATTCCATCAACCTTTTACCAAACATGTCCACTCTTTATGTCCAAAAGGACACGAGTTCCAGGTTAAGATGAAAATATGTGTGCAATATGTACATCTCAATGCCTTCTCTATCCGGTTCATACCTATCTCGAAGCCCGCTTCATTCCCCATTCTTCAACCCACTGTCCTGTCTCTCTTCACTGTCCTATCCATAAAGGCACAAAAATGCCCATACAAAATATATGAGAAATATTAAAAAAACATAGCAGATGGATTTTCAGTAGATGTACAGCAATAATAGGACAAAATAACTTACAGTGCATTAAAAGGAAAAGTATGCTTTGAACCAGCACTAGGTTCCTTTGAAGAATTAGTGGTTACGAGTGAAAGTGAATTAGAAAAGTGGTTGAATGGCCTAATAATAGGTTGACTCTTAGTTGTCTCTCCGCAAGATCGGTAGAGACGCCAATACAAATTATTTTACTCACACGTTTTCTCACACATTTCACGAGAAACAACACATATAAGGCTAATTGGGCTAATTATATTCAGAGAACTTAACTTTTATTGTAACGTCACCGTTATTTGCCTTTGAACTTGCACCTATAACCGCTGTTCTCAAGGCATGAGAGTGCACATATTGGCAGCACATGTTAAAGGGATAATCACTGTGGGTGTTAAAAGATTAGGGGAGTCTTTATTGGAGCGTAGGCTTTATTGCGGGGTGCGTTCCACCTCCTCGCTCGCTTTAATGTATTCCGGATCATCACTAATGCGCTCCGTCTTCAAGCTTCAAAGGGTCATGTGGCTCCAGGTAGCCATAGAATAGTAAAACACCCCATGGTGCTTTCGGGGCAATAAAGAGCACTCCACACCGTTCACCCTTTGGTGGGTATCACCCTGATATGCTGCACTCTAAAAGAGTAAACAAAGTGTTTATGTGATAGTATAGTGTATATATGTGTATATATGACAGTTAGGTTGTTAATGCTACAGCCCGTTTTGTTATTGAGACGACCTGCAACTAGTCCAAGAGGCTCCCCATGTCTGGCAGATGCCCCCCAACACCACCACCACCACCACCACCATCACCTCCACCACCACCAGACCCATTTCTCTTTGTTGTGGAGGCAGCTCCCCGACACAGTGCGAAATCGCTTCCAGCACCGTGAACCCTGCGTGAACCCCACCGTCCTAGTGCCACCGGAACACCAAGCACACAAACACACATTCAGGCACACACGCACACACTCACACACACACTCACTCACACATACAGGCACATTGAGGGAAATCCAATGTGCCTTGCACACTCTGTAATTTACAGTGGAGAACAAAACGTTGAATCCATTTGAAGCCTGTGGAGTTTAGAAACCACAGCACACAGCCGTGAAGAGAGAAATGGTAGCGCTGTCTGCAGAGGCTGTGGGGAGCTTGTATTTGTCTGTCTGTCTGTCTGTCTGACTGAACGATTCAAGATCAAACTACATTGTTAGTAGGCAGAGATGGTTGTTTGGTAGGTCGCGTTTTGGATGGATATATACTTTTCCGAAAACAGCCTTTATAAATACTCATAGAAAAAAAAAAGCTGTACTTTAAAAATATTTTGTATTATCCTTTTCAGCATATCCTTTCCAATTTCTGGAAAGTCCTTGTCATTAAAAATAAAAGATAAAAACAAGCCAGGCCACATAAAAAGTAGTCAGAGCAGACCAAGACTCTGGGCTGGCAGCTGACCCTCTCCTCTGGTGACCCTCCACCAGCCTGTCCTCAGCGCTCTGCTGCTAACGTGGTCCAACTGGCCGGTCCCGGCCCGCGGGGCCCCAGGCCGCTCGCCTCCGAGTTTGGACGGCTTCTAAAAGAAAGGGAGGCCTCGTCCGGACGGCGGTTGCCAGGATACATCTTGGCATCGACTGCCTGGATGTTTTCTATCGCTCAGCGGGATTTTATTTATTTATTTATTTATTTTCTGAGTTTTTTCCCCCCTGCTGGCGTTAATTTGGGGTAGCGGGGTGTGGCCTCGTCTGCCCGTCTGGTCTGTCCAGTCCACATCACAGCGTCTATTGATAGTGGTATGCTTTGACTTGTTCTCAATGGGAGTCAAAGGCAGGTTACATCTCCATGCTAGAAAGCATAGCGTCGGCTCCACAGAGAACAGACCGTATGCTCGGGAAGAATAACAGCATAGCCATTTATACTTTGGTGGTCCAGGGAAGTCATTTGGGGCCAAGATATGCAGAAACCCTCACCGTTGACATTTGCATGCTTCTGATTTGAAAGTTTAATCTTTAAAGAGGTTTTAGGTTCAGTGGACTTGAGCTCTAGTATTTCTCACATAGGTTGGCCGGACATCCCTTTTTCATCTCTCATTCTTTCTCTCTCTCTCTCTCTCTCTCTCTCTCTCTCTCTCTCTCTCTCTCTCTCTCTCTCTCTCTCTCTCTCTCTCTCTTTCTCTCTTTCTCTCTCTCTCTTTCTCTCTTTCTCTCTCTTTCTCTCTTTCTCTC
>OMKX01058372.1:0-17337 GCA_900302425.1 Brosme brosme
TGGGTGCGGTTGTTGGGGGGTGAGAACCGGTGGGCTATCACATTCCTGTGTGACTGGTCTCCTTTTCCTGGGGCCCATCAGCGCAGGTACTAGTTCCCAGCCCCGGTGTCTCTGCATGGTTGTCAAACACAAAGGATTGTCCTTCCTTGTCCTGTGGTGTGTAGGATTCATTCAATGAAGGTGCAGTAAAATTCCGGGACTAAAATAGGAGTTCTAGCACATAAAGGGGGTCCGGTCTGTATGAGGATAGTCTGTTTCAACCTTTATCCATCTAAATCAGTGGTTTTCTTTTCTACTTTAGCACTACCAATGTGGATCACTGAATAAAGGGGTAGTTCGGGAATGTGGACATAGGACCTTATTTCCAAGTGAGCCAGTGTGTTATTTATCATTGGAGACCGTTTTCAACACGTTTCATTCAGTCCTTCTAGTTGCAGAGTTTGCTGGTGCTAGGCTAGCGCAAGTCAACGGTTTCTGCTAGCCTACCAATAAAAACAGTCTTACCCACTCCACAGTACACCCGAGGCAAATCAATTATAACGCCAGACCATCAATGTAAATGTCTGTGTTGATAGAATAATGTTAGAAATAAAACTATCCTTGCATCGCAATGATCACAATACATATTGAGGGACTATTTTCTCAGCAGCGGCTGAATTTTACCGTGCTCCGGTTAACCAATTCACTACAGCAGAAAGTAAACAGAGAAGCGTACTCCAGTCGGGACACCTAGCAGTAGCCTAGTACAGTGGGATTGAATCATTAGATTGGAAATGAACGACTAGGCCATATCTTGTTTATTGAATAGGCTAATAAAATTCCTTCGTGCACTGTACTCTGCTTCTGTAGCAATGACAGCGGCAGGTAAACAAACTATAATAGAGCCGGTAGCCTAGGTAATATCAGTCCGCCGCTGCCGTAGCCTACTACCAACTACAGGGAAGTATAAACTACGCTGCTGCTGAGACACAAGTCCCTCAAAATGCAATGCGATACAAGGTTAGTTTTATTTCTAACATTATTCTATCAACACAGACATTTACATTGATAGTCTGGCGTTATAATTGATTTGCCTCGGGTGTACTGTGACGTGGTTAAGACTGTTTTTAATGGCAGGCTAGCGGAAAGCGTTGACTTGCGCTAGCCTAGCACCAGCGAACTCTGCAACTAGAAGGACTGAATGAAACGTGTTGAAAACGTTCTCCAATGATAAATAACACACTGGCTCACTTGGAAATTAGGTCCTTTGTCCAAAATTCTGAACTACCCCTTTAATAGTTAGTTGCAGTTATGGGCAGTTTGTGAAGTGGATGGACATTCAACGCACGGCCATTGCATTTAAGCATAATTACTTAAATAATATTAAACATGATTAATATTTTGGTTTGCAGTATAAACGTTGCTGTATTAGGCTTTAAGAGCTATTATTTGAGTGTTATTTGTTAAAAATGGCATAGTCATTGGTCAGCTAATAGCGAGTAAAATGCGCTGTTAGAATATCTGTTTTGCGTTGACTGTAGTAATCTCTTCCCTGATTAGTTCAGGGAATCCATCTTGCCTTTTAATTACAGGTGCAGGAAATGCAACACTTATGGTGGAGAAACATAGGGAGGGTAGTAGCAGAGAGGGAGGGGCCGGGTTTTTGGTTGTTTAGTTTCAAAATCTTCCTTTCTTCATAGGTCATAGGTCAGAATGCAGACACGGTTCATGTTTCATCAAGTCTTCTTTGTTCAAATTGTGGCAAAACAGCTCCAGGGTGGTCGACTGATATTTAATGATAAATGGCTGTAGATGCGTAAGTGTTTCTGTGTGTGTGTGTGTGTGTGTGTGTGTTTGGTGGCTTGATATAGGAATGCACTCTCTCACATGGTAGGCCTGGTATGTATACTTAACTCAACAACTCTTAACTTAGAATTCTATGTACATTTTTCTAAGGTACACCAAGCTTTATCACCACCGACCTAATGAAGCTGAAAGAGAACGCAAACTAACTACCACAGTCCTTCAGACTCTTCGGGGAAACTTACCCAAACTTTCCTGCCTTATAGCCTACTCTTCAGAACAACTTATGTACTGACGTGAGATACGCCGTAAAAAATAAATGGATGCAAGACAAAGTTGTATGGGACTCTAACATGCGTCCCATACAATGTATGCCAACCAGGAATGACTTTTATTATGACACTCATCAATCTTCCCAAACACAGAACAAACTCTTCGTCACGGTTCTGCGTCTTTGGTCAGTCAGTTAGTTAGTCAGTTTGAACACTTTAACTCCACTAAAATCCCCTAAACGAAAACTATAACACCCCCATAATCCTTGCAGGTGCTCTAATGCCACTAATGATGTTGCTGAATATTTTCAACGTTATTACTTTGACTTTAGTCAAAGTGATGATTTGATGATTTGACTTTGATTCACAAGTCAGATGAATGCGCACACTAATTGATGAACAGGTGGGATTCACGATTCACCATTAAGGACAATTTCCTGTACTTCCGAGCGTTTGGGGAATTAGACTTGCACACTCTTACGAGTTGATAGTACGCACAAAAGTAAGAAGGTTAAGAGAAAAATACGCAAATGTTCTTGAATGAGCCCCCTTCTGACATATAGATATATATCAACCTATGCGGTTTTGGAGGTTTTGGCGGGGTTTCGAGAGAGTACAGAGACGGAGGGGTGAGGAGGGGTTATTTTTATTTTATTTACACTGAGGCTAAATTTAAATCACAAATCTTACATATTGTACATTGAATAACTTACAGGTTACATATTAACAATGACATAACCCTAATAAACTGTATTTTATAACTAATAAATCAAACCGGCCCATTGCATTATGGGCATTGCTGCAGGGGGGCCCTCCTGGCAACATTGACCTCCTTCTATAAGTCCATTCACTGTTAGTGTTGTAGAGGTGATATGTACTTACATTTTTTCCAAGATTCAGAGAAAATTGATTTATTAAAGAACACTTGTCCCCAGATCATGTTTCTGGAAATAAGTGTTCTGCGGCTGATGTCAACCATGAAGTCCCAGCCCCAGCTGTCTGACGTTGATCCTCAGCGACCCACGAACCAATGATAAAGTCTCAGAGGTCTGCTAGAAGCCGCCGAGAGCGGCCATAACCCTCCATTCCCCAGCATAAACAGCAGTAACCAGATGGGCCTGTAGCTTCACACAGATAATTCCCTGCTGGCAGGTTATTCTCCACGTAGACTACCCACCCAGCCAGAAGCATATTTGCGTAAGCGGCCAATCACAGGTATATATGTCCGTTCTGGGAAATAAAACATTATGAAACTACCACTTAATTGTGTTCAAGTCGTACCATGGAGCCTTACATCAGCCTCACCATCCACTTCATCAAAGACGAGTGGAAGTTGTGCAACAAATGTTTACAAATTTCAAATTTCCACACTGGAGAATGGATAGCCCAATGTTTAAGGGAAGCGCTGGAATCATGGGGGCTTAAAGAAAAGTCGCAAGTATGCATAACCACCGACAATGGTGCTAAATTTGTCAAAGCAGTTGAAACTTAACAACTGGAAAAGACTGGACACGACTGCAGTGCTTCCGCCACAGGCTTCACCTCTCCACCTTTTATCCAGGTCAACATTACATTTTAGTATGCGTTTTTGATGTGGTTATTCAACAAGTTTGAGTTTTCGCTATAATTGTAGGCCTGTAAGTCAGGCAATGTTTTTCTTTACATTACATACAATTTAGGCTTCACACACATTATTTCTATGGCATTCAAAACAATTGAGCTAGTTATTTAGTTAGCAGCTGCACTTAGTTAAATGTTTATCATAAAGGCCTTCTGTAAGTATTTATAATACAGAGGTCAAAACATTCCATAGACATTGGAATATGCATCCAGCTGAGCTTCAAACTTGTTTTTCCCATGGTGCAAAAAAAAAAGGTATTGAGCAACTAGTCATGTTGACATAAATGTGACTGAATGTGCTGGTATCTTTATGTGTGCTTGTAGATATGTCTGTATAAGTGTGATAGAGAATGCAATGGTGTTGCGTGTAACTTAGTGTTTTTAGTGTCTGGTGATTGTGGGATTCTGTGTGTACCTGTAAAGGTACTGTAGATGGAAATGGAGGTCCTTATTTAATAAAGACTAATACTAATAACATAAATCTTTTTTTGTCACAGAGAGAAGTATCAAATAGCCCTGTGTTGAATGTGCAATTGGCATATGAGTGCCTTTTCCTACACATGGAAAAGAAAGAGAGAAATGTCCAATCCCAGGCTGAACTTCACCTAACTCCTCACCGCCTCATCAATGAAACGCCAACCAGATGGGTGGCTCGACAGAAGCCGTTGCTCAGGTCCTTAAAGCTGATAAGAAAAACCCGCGCTTGGCACCAACATGGCAGGAGAAGGATGTTTTGGAATCAGTGAGCAAGACACTCGGCCCTCTGATTGAGTTCACATATGCACTGGGGAAGATTACGTCAGTCATAACAAAAACCCGTGCTCCAACTTCTCAATTACACTGTTCTGACTCCAGCTGAAGACGACACAGGCCTGACAAAGGACATGGAGAGGGCCATCCTCCAGTGTTTAATTGAGAAATACTCTGACCCTGCAACAGATGACCTTCTAGACATGGCCTCCTTTCTAGATCCACGTTTCAAAGCGACATACATAGCGGATGACAGGAAAGAATACATCAAAACCAAAGCTGTCGTAGAGATTCAGTCACTGCTAGAAGGGCAGGCATCATCCACACAGGAGCCTCCACAACAGACAAGAGAAGCTGTAGGAGGAGCTGCAGAGTTGTTGGGACCAAAGAACTCACTGTGAAGTCTGGGAAGCTTTAACAAAAATACTAATGTTCTACAACCTGGCCCAGCTGCCCTCTCCGAGAGAGATGCAATTGAAGTTGAGCTCAAAAGCTACCTGCAGGCCCTGGAGTTTGATGGTGAGACAGATCCACTGGAGTGGTGGAGGCTGCACCATGCACATTTCCCAAGAGTGACAAGCTTGGCCAGGAGTATTCCTGCCACTAATTGAACATTGTGACCTGCCACAGATCTACTTTGAAGCCTGAGGCAGTTGACAGACTTGTTTTATGGCTAATAACCTGTAATAACCTGCTGCTATAAGCAATGAGGCTGTCTAAGTAAACCGGTAACAGTATTGTTTTTTTGCACTTAGAGAGTTGCACCGTTGTACTTCACACTTGCACTGTTGTATTTTGAGTAAAAGCAAGAAGGCCAACCAAGTAAAGATGTATCAAGGAGAATTTTTGCACTATGCTGGCCTATTCCTGCAACACTGTAAATGAAAAGCAGTTTTATTTTGTAATTTTTTTTTTTTTTTGATTGTTGCATCGTATTGCAACATGTTGGTTGGGAAAAAAGTTCCTGTCCTGCTGTAGGCCTACTTGCAGTCTTCGTTCACGTTGTGCAGCTTAATTTTTTTCGGATATTAATGGGATTATACACGTATTTAAGCATAGTTATGAATATTATATTCCATTTCTGTCAAGTGCGATCCGCTAGGTGCAACTCAATTGTAGGCTACACACTGCTGATGTAAATTGAAGAAGCGTATACTCGAACCAGTTTGGCTCAGAGGACAGGGTGTCTGCTATAGTCGACATGAAGGTCAATGCAATAATAGCCTACTCAACTTAATACGACGACGAATAGTGATGGTAGGCTACAACTTTTTTTCGCCTAATTGTTGAGCTTATCTATGATTAATGGGCAGGATGATGATAACATTTGTTGTATTCTACAGCTGCAATAAAATAGGTCATTTCAGATTAGATCTGGAAACGAAAGCCATTAAACACAACCAAGTCTGCGGAGGGACAACATCCGTCGTATGAGTCTCTGAGCGAAATCTCTTTACTCTCCAGAAGTGAGGCGCGCCACTAGGGCACCCCCAACCCGGGAAGGCGAGTTGGTGGTGGGGTAGACATGCGGCTGCCGGTTAATGAAACGGATGTTTGGACCGAAATATGGGGCATAAACAGGACGGGTCTCAGCGCCGAGAAGGACCAGGGAGGTCCAGAAGCTGTAGTAGTTCCTGTTATTTTCGGAGTTATATTTCTGCTTGGTGTTGTTGGTAACACATTGGTAATGTTTGTCATCGGCAAGAATAAGTCCGGCAAGCGCTCGAGGAGCCCCACCAACATATTCATCCTGAACCTCAGCATAGCAGACCTTTCCTTTTTGCTTCTTTGCGTTCCATTTCATGCAACTATTTACTCTCTGCCCGAATGGATATTTGGAGCGTTCATATGTACATTTGGACACTATTTTGTCATGGTTAGTATGCTGGTGAGCATATTTACACTTGTGGCAATGTCGGTGGACAGATACATCGCCGTGGTGCTTTCAAAAAAGTCTCCGCGCATTCGCAACCGGAGAAATGCCATGATCGGAGTTTGTCTCATTTGGGGATTGTCCTTCATCTTCGCCATCCCAGTGGCACAGCACCAAATCTTGACCAACCACCCCAACGCCCCTAACAGCACATTTTGTTGGGAAGAGTGGATCGGTGCATCAAAACAAACATATAAAGTCTCTATTTTAGTATTTGGTTATCTGCTGCCTTTGGTGCTGATCATATGCTGCTACACAAAGGTAAGAACGGATTAAGGCTTGGCATCTAGGGGCTGTCTTGCCCGCAAACAAAGCTAATATTTGACTTTAAGAAGCAGTAGAGGAATATTCATAAATGCGTTAACGATCAAAGGGCAAATGGGCTTGTCATAAATCCGTGCGTAATGCTCTTCGGACCTTGCCTAGAAATAGGCATACTCTTCGCAGGCGAAACAAGCAATGTTGCTAAACCATGTATTACTAGTGTTAAATTGTTTAATTGGAACCTACCCTATCTTGATCTTTTAAATTGTACATGAATAACAAGAGCAAACACTTTCCCCTTGAATCGAAGTTTGGCCGCCGATGCGACGTGTTTGGAGCGAAGACCAATTTGAACATTATCCGTGTAATCCATAACCACATTTCTTCCAGAAGCGCCCTTTGACACTTGACTGGCGCTCCCTTATTTGGAAAAAGATCAAAACGTTATTTCTGACTTTCTATCTTGTTGTCTGCTTGTACTTAAAACAGGTTTTTCTGACCGATTTCCAGCAAGCTAATAGACATCTAATAGACGTCTATTCGTAGCCCAAACAAATTTAACAAATTTAAACGTTTATGACGTAGACGTTTATGACGTAAACGTCTATGACATGTCCGTCTATTATAGGTCACTAATAACCGGACCGCGGTCCGGGTCCTGACCCAGACCACGTCCTATCTGGACCGGGACCTATAACTGATCAATCATTGATTATTATTATTACAGTTTGACGGAGCCGTTGTAGTTTAACAGGAACATAGGCTATTTCCTTGCCATTACGGCACTGGTTTATCAGCCCAGGAATCTGACAGACCAATTGCATGCGTTGTTAATCATCTCACGTCATGCTACTCAGCCAATCAAATCTGTGCATTCCAAGGCGAGACCTGTCAGAGAAAAGTAATTTAACATGGCGCGCTCTCAATTTAGTAGAACGCGAAAATAGCTTTTAATCAACAATGGACAGTTCATTCTTCACACGGCAGTTCAAAACCAGTATATCGCATATGTACCGAGACCGTGGCGAATGTACATGTTGACCTTGATTGGGTCCACATACAGCTGTGAGGCACTGTTCAACACTATAAACAACCAAATATTGTTCCAGCCTCACCAATGAGCACCTATACATGTGTATGAGAATGGCTCTGACACCATTCCAGCCCAGATTTGAAATCCTGGCAGGACAAGCTAGAGCTCTCCACTCACTGAGATAGTGGGGGAGTGGAATATAAGAGAAAAAGAGAAAGAAAGCTGTACAATTTTAAGATGTGTGAAGATTGCTGATACAATTAGATAAGAAAAAATATGGTCAACAAAAAATAAGAAAAAGTACAACTCGAGCAATAGCCAATAACAATTTTTCCTTAAATAAAGCACTTAATTTTAATTTAAATTAGAAAATAACAGGAATTTTTACTTATTTATAATCCCTCACTCCATTGGCAGTGTGGGCGGGATAAACGGTTGTCTTTCAAGTTCCCTCTGCACACAATAGGATAGCGCTACAACCAATCAAACTTTTGCCGTAGCCGGTCGGCAAAACTCCGAATAAATCTTTCTTTTCGAGGAATGACTTCAGTGCCGTTCTTTGTTCTTTTCTCAAAGAAAATCTTAACTTCAAGTCTTTAAGAGTCGCGGCCAAAGCCGAGTCGAAAGACCGCTGTTCGCCAGCAGCAGCAGCAGCCATTGTTTATCTCTTACGGAACCGTCGAAACTCTGTCGTTCCCTGGCTGCAAATAAAATTTGCTGCCACTAGGGGCGTTTCGATTTCTAGGCTAACATTTTACCACAATATCGGTACTTTCTACTCCTTACATTTTCAAAACAGGCACGTTACTTTAGTTTTAATGCATTTGAGGGGAATTATCGAAAAAAATATATAGTTTTCATCGATGCAAGCCTTCCCAACATCAAGTCCGATTTCAACTATAATGGATGGGACAATAACACATATCGTATGACAGACATCACAAAATAAAAATGACGTAAAAGACAGATGAGAGGGAGACTTCACCACAGAGAAATGGCGTCTATGGGAGAACTAGTAGGGTAGCGAATGAGGATAGATGAAAGTGAACCAGCAAACATTGCCGACAGAGCAGATTCAGAGCAGCGACAAGACATTCCCGATCCATGGCATTATTTAAGATACATGTTTGAAGCTGTCGCCCTGTAGAGATGAGGGAATTTCTAACATAAGAGTTTAAGGCTTAATTAGACCAGAAGTGTGTTCTCGTTTTGATCATAATGTTTCGAGTTCTGTTGCTGACATTCAAATCTGATTTGCACATTGGAGCAAGGTTAATGTTCGGTATATTGTTTCTTTTATTTGAAGTTAGAATGGTTTAACTTTAACAGTCTTCGAATTATATTAATATGTCGTGACCGCTGTAACCTTTGCACACAAAACAGCTGGTAGAAATGTCAGAGGGCTTCATTTAACTTTAAATACTTTGAGTACATTTCATAGCCTGTACTTTTCCACTTTTAATGAAGTCTTCTTTTACACAAGTATCTGTACTTCTACTTGAGTAAAAAATGTGTATACTTTTGCCACCATTGATATGAATTAATTGTACTTTCTTTATTTCATTCAGCTGTTGACTACATACAGACATTGAAACAACTACTAGGCTACTTCAATATATATGGCAAGTTTGACATTAAGATGTTGTGGACCTTTGCTGGACTTCTTTAAATATTTATTATATAGGCATTAGACAACCAAACCCTTAAATTGCTTATAAGGCTTTGGTGTAGGCCTGTAGTCCTATGTAGCAATTTGGAGTGATTCCCAGCCATGGTTTAATAGTAGATGCTTTTTGTGTGATTTTGTGGCCCCTGTGGGCGAAGTGATGCCTACTGATGCTAAGCTGATCTTTTTGTTGTGCTTGGCTCTTGGGAGTTGTGATTTATTAAAGATATTTCCTTATTGAAATATGTGATATGCGCAAGTCGTCAGTTTAAATGTTATAACATTTCCATATAAGGTTTTGAGTCAGGCACATCGCAAAAGCATGTGTCCAAATTTGGTGTCATTTTGACCGGTGGTTTCTCAGAAGAAGATTTTTTCAAATGGTTTCCAAACAGTGACACATGCTTTGCTCACTCTGTGTCATTTCCTCAGGATCACTTGGGGGCGATTAGATAAGCGATTAGATAAGCAATTAGATAAGCGATTTGGAGTGAATCAGAGTCATGTTTCAAGAGAAAATGCAGCTTAGCTTAGCATTTGTTTTAAATTACACTCTAAATGCCCATTTTTTTTGCTTTTGACGCCAACTTGGCACACATCTTAAGGTGTATGACCTTCATGGCCCACCTAGTTAACATGCCGTGGTTCAATTTTAATTGGATTTGTGATTGATTGAATATTGCAAAAGTTTGATATCCGTATGAATCTGAATTCATACGGATGAATCTGAATTCATGATTTTTTAAAAACTTTTAATCAGTCATGTCCATAGATCGTATGCAAATTTCATGTGCACCTTCGGTAATTGAGAAGAAGATTTTTAAATATTTTCCAAAACTTTCACTGTACAAACAAATATTTCCAGATGGACATTATGGCTCCAAGAGGAAAAAAAATCCCCATGTAAAATACACCATGCATACCAAGTTTCAGAAATTATGTAATTTTCTAAAAAAACATGTAACGCAAAAGTGTTACAACATGTGTTGGCAAAGGTTGTATAAAATCATTAAAACTAACTAGTTATATTTGTTATTCTTAATAATTGTGTGCATGGTATGAAAGTTTACGAGTTAAAGAGGCTAAAATAAAAAAACATAAAGATTTACACTGAACAAAAATCATAATTGTTGCCTGTAGTACCTTCCCCTTTAGGTTTAGAAGGTTGTCTAAGGTTTTCTTTGGAGGCATTATTATTAAATCCTACCTTATCTCCTAAGGGAGCCTAACTATACAAAGCTGACCTTTCCTTTCGTAACCACTCAAACAGAAAGCACTTTTGAGGTTAAATAAGGAGAAAGAATGGAACACATCTCACGCAAACCTACAAACCTCCTCACTGCTCAGCTAAGCTACAGAGGCATGTTTTGATGTGAAGTGAATATGATAAGAACCTGTTCTGTCTGAGCCAGCATAATATCTACGACACTTGTTAGGCCTGACAGGCCGATGTGACTTGATAAATACATAGATACATCTTCCAAATGCGAGACACAGCTAGAGATTAAACAAATGTCTGTCAGACTAATGTCAAAGTTAGCCATGCATTCTCATAACAAAAACAATTTTTTTAGTAAATCAAAGAAATGCTTCAGCACACCACTTGCAAATAAAATAAATAAAAATAATATGTAAGCACACCAAGTGCTGTCATGGTGTAATACCGTAATAGGCGCAGCTGGATTGGGGGTAGTCTCACGAATCAGACTTTAGATTAGTATCTGAAGTCTCTGCAGTTTCGTCGTGCGTGTGAACCATCAAAGCAGTAGTAGCCGCACTCTTGCACGTTTTAGCCTTTAAGGCTTAGCAGCTGCTCAAGAAAATCTTGATTGTTTGCTGTCCTGGCTCCACAATGGTGGAAAAAGCTCCTCAATGACAACAGGGCAGCTGAAACATTACCCATCTCCTGCCACAGGCTGAAAAATCATCTGTTTAGACTGCATCTTGGCCTTAAAAATGTATCAATTACCAGTTTGCTTAATTGTTGAATGTTATGTACTCAAATGATTGCACCTTTTGGGTTATTCACATAGATGTCTCATAGCCATCTATACACATCTAGGTTCTATATCCCTACAATATCACGGCTAGATGGTCTCACGCTGGCTACGTCTAGATCACGTCAACAATTTATTTATTATTTTTTTATTATTGGTCACGTATGCCTTTAGGGGATGGAATGAAACAGGTGGGCAGGCGAATGCCATATTGAATATTGTAAAGGATATTTAAGCATTATTTTGCTAAAATCACACCCATCTAAATAGAGGTAAAATGAATCCAGATAAAGTCGAAAGCCTCCTTCCCACTATGTGACTTTTAAAGTTGGGGCTTACTTTGGCAGTACACACTGACTGGGTTTGACAATCAGTATTGCCTTGCCGTCGGGTCGGTGGTCCAAACTAGGCGACTGGAAACATGATTGGTTACACACAAACGTTACTCTCCAATTATCCGTGACTTCTATGAAAAAATTGCCAAATCTCGTGAGAGCATGTCCACTCAATTAGCTGGTCTGCAAGGTGTATTTGTATAATAGCTGCTGGATTTACATCTCTCTAAAGAACGGCACTCTCATTTCTACTAAAATGAACGTTTCAAGCACCGTTTCAAGCTTGTGTTTTTGCAGTTTGAGACAAAATGACTTGTTTTAAAAAAATAATAATAATAAAATAAAGAAAATCATGTTTTTTTTCTGATTTCTGATTTTTTAGTTCAGGTATCTGAATCTCTGTTAAGAGGAATGGGCCTGTTTGTTTCTCACAATTGGCAGTTGCCACTGTAATCGTGGATTTCAGTTTTCTCACAGTCTCAACACTACAGACAAAAGGGAAAGGAGGAATGTGAGAAATTGTGCGTATAACAATTAAATATCAGTATTATTACATTATTAAGTTAAATTACAACATCCTGTTTAAATGTATGTGTCTATGCGTAGCCGGTTTAATTCAGGGCGATATTCGGGCTATGTAGACGATTTTAGTGAAATAGCCTTCACCAAATCAAAACTCTCGTGTTACATGATCACCTGAGATAATGTCATTTTTAAATCCATTTTGGTGTCCATTTCCAGTGTATTCCGAATAAGAAAAAAATTATTTCATGTTTAGTTGCTCTGTTGAACTAACACAATACACGTATAAAGAACACAGATAGCATCTAATGGAGGGACATACATAAGCACTCTCCTCAACATAAATCCCATGTCTGTTGACTTAACCATAAAGCATAAAGCCGTCCCAAGGCTCTGTGATCATTTATTATTGACTCTCCCAAACTGTATGTGTTATGTGTGTTGTATGACGGAACCCTGCTTCTGTTTGTGTGTGTGTGTGTGTGTGGTTGTGCGTGCATGTGTCTGAGTCTTGAGTCTTCAGTCCCCTGTTTTGCCGTGAGCCCAACACAGAAAGTACCAATGTGACAACTTTGACTTTCAAAGTAGTCATTGACTATTTTATTATTCATCATTTTGAAAAAGTTGCTCTTTGAAACCCACTATAATTGCTCTCTTCTGGCTTACTCTCCTACTCCAAAATGAATAAATGTCTAAAAGAGTGAAACAGTCGATTGGACAGTAGTTAATGTACTGTTCATTTATAGAGCTTGTGAAATAATGCATCATTAATATCGGATTGCCGACCTATTGCACTCCTAGCCATCCCTAGAATAAAGAAACAGAATAAAAAGGGTTTACTCTGCACTCGTCTAAACTGTGTGTATACATGTCTACATACCAATAGTACCAGGTTTTCCATCTGGCATAAGTGAAGTCGATTAGTATCTTATCTCGCAAGATTCCGTCTCTTGTTAATGTTGTTTTTGTTTTCCCTAAAGGTATTGTTTCATCTACATAAAAAGCTGAAGAATATGTCAAAAAAGTCTGAACGCTCAAAAAGAAAGGTAAGTGACTCACTTTCTTTCTTTAATTTTTTTTTTTTCTTTAGGTTTTGCGAGACACCAGTTTCACAAAACCAGAGTACATTTGACATGTATTGGGCATTGTCTGGATTGAATAGCAATTTGACAATTTGAATACTGCTTGGAAGCTTCAATTATACCATTATACAAATGTACATTTTGCAGTGCAGACAGAAATGGCCTTCATTAATAGCTCAGTTGTCACAACAACACAGTGACTTCATGGCACTGGAACTGATGTATTCAATGGCACTAGTCCAGTCAAGGGAACTAATGTATTCAATGGAACTAGTGTAGTCAACCGTTGAACTTTGAACTATAGACACTTTAAAGTCCAAACTCAATTAAAGTGATAGATCAAGCTTGTGTCCAAAATAGGCCTGTTGCCTCTCATAATTATTCAGTGTGTTTAATTAGACAATGTGTTCTAGTATTTACCAAATAAAGACAAATGTGTGCTCAAAAAGACTGCACTTAAGTTTCTTATTGTGAACTAGTCTGGCTTTCCATGATCCCTACAATACACAGATAAGACAGCTGCAGCTGATGCTCACTTCTTGGCCTCTCGTTCCCTACGCCCTAATAGCTTTAATAGACTGGCAGAACGGTTACCAATGGCAACAGAGTTACCTTTTTTGTGGATAATAGATAGAGCATGGGTTGAAGAGAACAGAAAGGAGGGGTAACCAGGCAGGGAAATAATGAGACCTTTAATGTGTAACCGAAACACACATGCTGTGAGTGCAAGAGATCGCTTTGATTCTTTTTCTTTTGGCGCACAAGCCCTAATGGGGGCTTGTAACAATGGGGAGCAAGTAGTCACTAATGTTGAGTGGATAGTTTGCTTTTATGGTTAGGTGGTGGTGAAGTATTACAACCCTTTTTCAATGTCTCCGCCTCTTAAAGTAAACATGATTAACGACTCAACATGTCATTTTGTAACACATTTATTCGTCAGCTATAAATCAACATTTTGAGAGAACACATTTCCTTATTTTCTTTCTGGCATATGCAAACAAGAAATGGATGAGCTTTAAACTCTCTTTTTAGTCAAGAATTCAGTCATTCATGAGACGAGCTGCAAAGGTCACAGTCATGGTGTCATTAACCATCTATACCACTTATAAAACCAGCCCAATCCCCAAAAGGACATGTTGACGATGTATGTGTGTGAAGCTTATCTTTAGATAACATTACCTCACCTTAGCTGGAGGAAAACTTTGAAGTGCGTAAAATGTGAGAACTCTACAGACAATGAACAAATAACATGATCTTAGTGTACAGAAAAAAACATAACATCACTTCATATCAATAATATATATTTTTTCAAAATAAACAGAATTTTTACAAGGATGAAATGTATTCATACCATACCATTGATTAGTCCTACAACACACATCCCTGCATTTTGATGTCTGCTTCCGAGAGAGGGTTAGGCTTCTGGTACACTTATTGTATAACCCCACAATGTGTGGCGCATTCCATTCATTCATTCACATTTCTCATTATAACACTCCTACGCATCGACAGTACTAAAAAAAATAACACAAGTTTGGAGTGGGTCTTAACTATGGAGATAACATGCCCTCACCTCCATCCTAGAACTCTTAGCCCAAAATAAAAATAAAAACCTTTTTGAACCTTTTTGAATTCGAGCTGAAACATGCAGGTCTTTTATATACAGTGTTGGGCAAATTACTTTCAAAATGTAATATATTACATATTCCTAGTTACTTTCATTTAAAAGAAATAAGTTACTTTACAACATTACTGTCTTGTGTAGAGTAACTTGTTACATATTACACTACTTTTGCGTTACTTTCACCAAAATAACCGCATAAGTACAACTAGACATTATAAAATGGAAGAGAGTACAATACAACAAAATATTTGGCCCCCTGATGGTGGTTTTGACTTTAATATTTTCCATCAAACCTTTTACATTTTTTGTTCATAAATCTACTGTAGATAACAAAATCGCTGTCTTTCTCTTTCTCCATATTGAAATTTCAGTGATAACTATTACGCTCAAAAGTAGACAAAGGGGGTTGCCTTAGCAACATAGAATGTTGATCTATACGCGCAAAACATAATATAGAATTGACAGAGGCTGCATATCTTCGACAACATTCTCTGCCACGAGCCTCCTCACTTCTCGGGGTTCAAGCGCGGCAGATCTCAGCTACAAGCAGGGGTTTTTTTCCAAAGCATCCTCCATTCGGCGGCTACACAGCTTAGTACACTGTGGATGAGGGAATATATATACGTTGATGCAACTACTTTAGGGTTAATTTCTTAGTACTGAATCTCATATGGCGTATTTGTATTTAGGTTCTGGAGAATAATCTGGATTTATTTTATTAGGTATTATTTGAAGAATAACAAACATATTTGGAAATATTGTAATATTTTAAACCTTTACTTATTATATTATAGTGTACAATATTTGGCTATAATTTTTTTTATGAATTTTAACGATATTTCCTTTTTTTATTTAAGGTAATTTAAGCTATAAGATAAATAACTTATAACCAATAAGCTAATTTAGTTGTTTTATATAGAGGAGATCAACAGGGTCATACTCATGTGGATGGTTGTTTAAGAGGAGCAACATTTTTATTTCGCTATTTCCGAAGGTGAACTACAATGTTTAAACTTTGTTCTCAACGTTGTCGAACAATCCTATATCTCTATAAACCTCCCTGGAGCTGCATGATTATTTAAATATGTTATTCATACGGGATGAGTTTAAACCCCAGGGAACTTAAATCCATGATGTGCTGCTAGGATAATGCGTTTCTTGTTAGCATGTAGTATGCATGCTCAAAGTGATTTATTTATTTATCTGTTAGTCTATAGATATTGGAAGTTGAACAAATCTTCCTTCCCAGAATGCAGATGTAAAGTTGGTGGGACTATCTCGGTATGAAATAATGACTGTAAAACCCTTCCTACTCTCCTGACATCGGATGCTCTGGAACTCTGATTAACCAAATTTAGCTGTTTCCAAGAAGTATTTTGCCATGAGTCATTAATATGAATAGCCTTACACTCTGAATGTATACATTGCATTAGTTTACTTTATTACAAAGCTTTGATGACTACTCTATTCTGATTGATCAATCATGGCGTTCAGCGGTCTGTTATTTCTAAATAATAACAGGTCTGTTATTTCTGAATAACAGACCGTTGCTATGAATAACAGATCGTTGCGATGGAAGCTATTTCCAACTGTCAGATCTAACGGAAAATCTTTTATTAGCAGAAGCAATAGAATATTTTTTCAATCAAGATAATCATTGACTGCTCATTGCACCACAGGTGTGCAGCCTCACCCAGCCCCAGAGTCGAATCAGTCTGACTTGGGCAAGGTGAGCCCGCATAAACCAGCCATCAACAACACACTCCACAATATCGAATAATTCAATTCCATGTCAAACAAAACGGACAGCAGAGACCTACGTTATTATAGTCTGACGAAGCAATTCAAGCAGATTAAATACTGCAGACATTTTCTTTATATCATTTCTTTATATATATTAAATAAAATAAACTTGAACCTATAGATCATAAGTTATCAGGTTTTAACACTTCATTTCATTTCATTTTCCTTTATTTATCCTCGAAAGATCAATTGAGGGGTGACCCTCTTTTACAATGACGTCGAGTCAATTAAGTCACTTAAATGTGAACTGGTTCTGCCATTTCTTGTATGTCCTAAGGCCAAAGTTGGTTATGGGATTTTTTTACTAGCAAGTTCTTCCACGTCAACAACAGATGCATCATTGGCAGGACATAATTATGGGCTTGACAAGAATAGATTAGGAATTTTCAGCGGCCTGTGCTTGATGCAAACTGAGTTTAGAACAGTGCTTGGGCTGATGAATATGGCATTTAACGAAGACACATGATGGACAAGATTGTGAATTGAGAAATGGCCACCATGTCCTAGCGAATGATACAAATACTCTTAAGAACTTTGTTTCCTTCGACTTCCATCGTTGTCTGAGAAGACAACATCAACAAGCCACAGGGGTGTTCTTTTCCTTCGGTCCAAAGAAACCATTCTCAAAATCTAGCTGAGATAGGTTATCTTTAA
>OMKX01058374.1:2376-23756 GCA_900302425.1 Brosme brosme
CACACAACATATATCTAGGTATATATAGACCACCTGACAAGTGAACACAACATATATCTATACTATAGATATATGTTGTGTTCACTTGTCAGGTGGTCTATATATACCTAGATATATGTTGTGTTCACTGGTCAGTTGGTCTATATATACCTAGCTATATGTTGTGTTCACTGGTCAGGTGGTCTATATATACCTAGATATATGATGTGTTCACTGGTCAGACAATGTAAGAGCAAGATTGAAACACTTGAGAGGTCAACCATGAGAAAAACAATATTGAAACAATTTAACTGTAATCTAGCTAACTAATAAAAAACATGTATTTATCGAGCACATTGATAGAATATTAGAAAAAATTATTAGCCGTTTTCCTGCCATCCTATACCTGCGATCTAAATACGTCGCAAAACAACAAGTCCTACTATTTTACATTAATGAAAAGCCTGTTGTAGAATAGTCCAAGGGTGAACGTGTTTACTATCAGCTTGTGTTCAACATATACATGTATTATAAAAGTTATCACAACACTGCACGTATTAGTGTACTCTACACCTCGCATTCCCACATACTGTAAAGATTCTAATTTAATTTTGTGTTTGATTATATATATCAGAAATAAGAGACAATAAGAGATTGTAACATTTTTTGTTGTTTATTAGTATTTTATATAATAGGCAGGCAGGGAAAACAATTCCACTCAACTCAAAATTCATATATAAGATAAAGGACCCTTGATAGTAGCAAACATGTCTACATGCTCGACAAATGATTAACAACAGCACTAATTGCAACACATTAATAAAGAATAATAAGTGCACTTCTAGAGGTTCAACATATAATAGGGCATTAGAAAACAATTCCAGTTCTGGTTTGACAAACTACTTTTGTACGGAGTTATTATGAATGGAGTAAAAAAGTATGTGTTAAGTCAGGTCAAGTAAATTCGGAGGATGCGTTGAATCACTAATGTCTCATATCAGACACTCTACTTGGAAACCCTAAACATATTGTATTGTTAAATCTACTTCTAATCCTTTACTTGTTTTATAACATTACATCATATGGCTGTTGACAGCATAGCAAAAGATTTAGCAGTGCAATGCTAGACAGATTAAACATTTAGGTTTGTTTGTGTTTCAACTGAAAATAATTATTAAATATTATTATTAAGTAAGCAAATATCCTGCACAGCATGCCTTTAAAAGCGGTAGTCATTTATGTTAGTAAGGATATTTAAACAGCAGAACATTTACCATTTATATATCAAGCCATGACAAATGATAACAAAATGCATATATACATAACATTCAATGTGATTCCATTTCATTTTGTGAACTAGATAACCAGAAAAACCAAAGAAAACTATTACACTTCTAGCATGAAATCTGCAACGTATCCAGTACAACAAAGCAGTGCAGAGACTCCTTTTAAAAAGTGCAATTATACTACAATTAACTCGTCATATTATACGAGTGGAATTACTTTAAAATGTCAATAATTTCTGTTTAATTTCAGTGCAGTTTCATGAAATTTGAAATTTCCTTAAGTAAATCTTTAATCATATATACACACAGCTTCTATCCCTTTCTAATTGAAATTGACGATCATCTTTGTTGATTCTCTTGATTAATTGACTAATCATTCATTTAGTCTTTAACTAATTAGTCGATGTCATAACTGATTGCTTACTTTGTATTCATTTGCCGAAAAAAATCTTAAGAAATCATCAGCATGTTTGGGAAATTTGACTTGAAAATCAACAGAAATGATTAACCTGATTATCAAAAAAAGAAAACCTACAATCCAAATGATTCCAGTCGATGGATGAACGGGTTAAATCGACAAGTGTTCATATACACAGAATATATGAAACACGTGCAATACAGAGTAACAGTGTTCACAACGTACGGATCGGGAACGACAGTAACGACATGGGAGTGACGGACGGATGGAGAAGGTGGCGGAGAGGCCTCTCAGTGCAGCAGGAAGACGCTACACAGCAGCATGAGGAGCGAGGCGTACAGCTGCCCTCCTCCGCTATTCTGAATCCTTTCGTCGGGCTGCTTCTGCTGCTCCGCCGTCTCCTTCTTCAGAAACTTCGCCGAGTAATCCATGTATTTCTCCACGCAGAGCCGGGACTTCACTTGATCGATCAGCGCCGGATAACCGATCTCCTCGATGGTCACCTCTGGCAGCGCCTGTTCTGTCTCCTCTGCCGCCGCCCCCGGGTTTGCCGGGGGGTTGGTGATGAGCGGCGTGCTGGGCGCATTGATGGTCTTGTCTTGCAGGAGATCAGTGCGGTTCATGCAGGTGGCCATGAAGCTGTCGTAGGACTGGGCGCGCGGAGGCCGCTTGTAGACGTAGTCGCGGCCGTAGTCGTCACTGTCCGTGGACTTGGTGCCGTAGCGGCGGTACATGTAGTTGTTGTAGTACTGCTCCTCCTCCGGGTTGCGGAAGTTGAAGTGCGGCCGGGGGAAACGCCCCAGGCCATAGCCCACCGCCATGCCGGCCACGGCCCCCACGCCGGCCGCCATCATGGCTTTCTTGGCGAAGCCCCTGGACTGCGATGACGCGCCGTAGCCCATGTTCTGGACAGAGTGCGAGAACGGGGAACCTCCCATTCCGTGTCCCCCTCCTCCTCCAAACCCTCCTCCACCGTACCGAGGGCTGAGGATCTTATTGTTGGGGTTCCAGTTGGGGTAACCGCCTGCTCCTCCACCCGGGTACCCTCCTGGTCCTCCACCCGGGTACCCGCCGCCGCCTGGATATCCACCGGGTTGACCCCATCCTTGTCCTCCAGCCCCTTGGACCGGGTACCCTCTGTTCCCCGGGTATGCGCCACCCGCTGGGTACTGTTGTGGATACCTTTGGCCCGGGTTTTGGTTAGGGTACCCCCCAGCGGCAGGGTATCCAGCAGCCGGGTTCTGGTTGGGATACCCTCCTTGGTTCACCCTGCCTGGGTTCTGGTTAGGGTATCCACCAGCAGGGTTCTGGTTGGGGGAGCCCCCGGGATTGACTCTTCCTGGGTAACTGCCACCACCAGGGTAACTGCCACCACCAGGGTAACTTCCAGGTGCTGGGTTCTGGTTGGGGGAGCCCCCGGGATTGACTCTTCCTGGGTAACTGCCACCACCAGGGTAACTGCCACCACCGGGGTAACTTCCAGGTGCTGGGTTCTGTTTGGGGTAGCCAGCGGGGTTGCCTCCTCCCGCTCCTGGGTTCTGAGCAGGAGAATGTGGATAGCTCCCACCAGCCGGATATGGTTTGGGGTTGTTTTTATTGGGAGTATGAGGCTGTCGACTAGGGTGGTTTCCCGACTGCGTGTTTGTTTTCCGAGTTGAGGATGACGAGGTCCTTGATCCGCTGCTGCTGCTGCCCTTCTTAGCCCATGCGGGCTCAGAATGCAGAAGGGCGATGGCTAGCAGACACAGAAGCGCCACACTCTTCATCATGCCTCTGTAAATTAAAACGTCAAAGCCGCTTTAATATACTTGAAAACAAATGTGCATTGCATTCTGTGGTTTTAGGCCTACATCCTGGAATTAATACAAGAAAATATATCCAATCACCCAAATTTATTAGCTTTTCATCAGAACACAGATTCTGACATGTAATAAGTAAATAATCAAAATACATAAATGAATAAAACCTGATCGGTCATATGTCTGTGTGTACATATAAATAGGCTACACACTGTAAACAGGCTGCAACTGACGGGATACGATTTAACTGATAAACTATTGTGTTCTCCGAGACAACAATATTCGTGAAGCGATTTCAAACATTCAAAGATCAATAATATGAGTCAAATAACTACTCTGCTGGTGGTTGAACCAATCTATTGAATTATTACGAAATCATGACGTTATTCTGAAAACACCCTTATGTACCGTTATAACGGGCCAGATAATAGATAATAACCTTAAAGCTACTAAAATACATAGAACAGATAGATCGAATAAATACGAAGATCATTCCCGTCTTTCTTACCAAAAACCGGAATTGATATTTTCCATGAAACGACGTCGTTCGCTGCTGGGAAAGGGATCTTTGCCTTTAGAATCTGATGAGATGCACTTGATTCTTCGATCATCCGGGTTGCAAGGGTGGATCCCTTTGATGACTTGCGGATGGGACAGCCTTAAATACTTGTCTCGATGACAATAATTAATTAGTTAATGTACTGATTAAATTTATTGTCAACTCATTTGATGCAGCGATTCGTTAAATATTTAAGAATTTTCTTCTTTTTACTATGAGAAGTTATATTGTATTGTTATTTATCGTGTATATGCACACTATTATAATTGTATTCCATTGACTATATTGCCCAACCGTTTATTATTACTAACAGTTTCCCGATTATGTTACAGCGAGCTAACGCATAAGTCTCTTGATTTATCGCCCAGACTCAAGAGGTTAGGCGACGCATGCGGTGCATTCTGTAGAACTATCAAGCGCACCCAATGGCTCTGCGTGCGCAGCCGTCTGTGACGTATACACTGCAAGTCGTGACACCCGAGTGGATGAGAAACATGTCGGGGAGGATAGTGCACACCGGAGGAACTCTGTTGTTATCTAATAAAACATAGACGTCGGACAATAGCACGGACTGTGAGATCTTCGCGACATCGCGGTACAATACTAGTTTATTACGGTGGAAATGGGCTGTGTTGAACGGAACCAGGCCCAGATCCTTTAGTGCGCGACGTGGGAAGACTATAAGGTTGTTTGGGTATTAAGACGGGTTCTGGTCCTTGGGGCATGTTGTCTGTATTATCTTATGGGAGACTGGTGGCCAGGGCGGTCCTCGGAGGACTCTCTCAAACCGATGGTCGGGATTACAGTTTGGTCACCGCTAGTTATGGGTTCGGAAAGGACTTCCGTAAGGGGATTCTGAAGAAAGGGATGTGCTACGGAGACGACGCCTGCTTCATAGCGCGGCACAAGGCGGCCGATGTTCTGGGTAAGCATCCCCACTGTTGTTAACAAATGTACCACTGTTGTATTCACTAGTTCACTACTCGTTGTGTTCACTCAGGTGTTGACTGTGCAGACATGTCAGCTAGTGTCTGTCTGACCTCCTGGTTAGGGTTACGGATGACCTTCAGGGCTAGGATTAGATATGACCTTTGGGGTTAGGGTTAGGGATGACCGTCAGGGTTATGGTGTGGGATGACCTTCAGTGATCCAGCACGTGATCACACACTCAGATGAAAATACGACCGGCCTCTCGTCCTCCGCTGGGCTACAATATTTAATGGGATTGTTGTCGTGAACAACGAATGACTCATAACATACAACTGTATACCAAATAATCATTCGAAGCCTCAATAAATTAATACGTGTGAAAACCGTGAGATAAAAACATGTGTAATTGTGACGGATAATTGTGGGTAAAGCGGTGACCTTTCACCCAGAAACTCCCTTCATAGCCAGGGCACTGCGGGAGCAGTTTTTAAAAAGCTTACTTATGTGTGATTGGATCTGTACATCTGCAATAAATATGTGTGTTAGAGTTATTGTTACAATGTCTTATAAAGGTCAGAATGGTTGACAGTGGAGGCAGCCATGTTGCTAACGGTGGTAGCAGTGTAGCTGAGGACAAATGCTTTGTTGCGGTTGCTTAAGGGTCTAGACAACACAACAATGTCTGGCAAACGCATGGTGTTCATTGTCTTTGTATTTGCACTGTACTGTATTTGTCTATGACTTAAAATCATCCCCGCGGAATGGGCGACATATGGGCCGACGTCCTCGTCCGTGCGGTCGCTCCAGGCTCACGTGCCACATACCGTGGCGTAGTAGTGCAGCCGCGTGCCCAGTGTCTGCTCTGCACGCCAGTCTCTGGGCACGGTGCCTAGCCCTAGTGGTCTTGACGTCATCGTTCTACACAATTCATCGAGAACGGCGTATTTGACTTATTTTACTACGAATCATAGTCTCCCCATTGCTGTCGCAATGTTTGCTGTGTTGTCACAACCTCCAATGTTCACACATTAGCCCCCTAGTGCTGCTGCTTTGAGAGCCTTGAGAATAAATATTTATTTGACCTCAGTTAACCTACCCATGGCATAGCCAATCCATGTTGATATATTCAGATAGGAGGAGGATAGTCTTGATAATTTCGATATTGGACTTTGACTCCTCATTCACAAGATTTCCACTAGTTCTGAACTAAAAACAAACCTTTCTCTGTTAGGATAGCTAAAGGTATATTCTCTTCATGTCCGTGTCCTATTGAAACAGACTTGGTACAGTACAACTCACTCAAAAACATCTCCTGTATGTTCTATATCTTCTCAAGGTGTGGCAGATGGCGTCGGTGGTTGGCGTGACTACGGCGTGGACCCCTCACAGTTCTCCGCCACCCTGATGCGGACGTGCGAACGGCTGGTGAAGGAGGGGCGCTTCACGCCCAGTCAGCCCGTGGGCATCCTCACCTCTGGGTACTACGAGCTCCTGCAGAACAAAGTCCCGCTGTTGGGTGAGCACATCCTTCACCTAGCTGCTGCTCTACCTGGCAGTCTACTCAGTGGACTGTACCAACTGTTAGAATAGATAGATACGGCTACATGGTGGACCGTACCAACTGGAAGGATAGATAGATACGGCTACACAGTGGACTGTACGAACTCGTAGGATAGATGGATCAGCTTACCCAGTGGACTGTACCAACTGGTAAGATAGATGGATCAGCTTACCCAGTGGACTGTACCAACTGGTAAGATAGATAGAACCGGCTACACAATTGACTGTACCATTTGGTAGGATGGATCGATCAGGCTACACATTGGACTGTACCAACTGTTAGGCTGATACATCCATCACACATCTGGGTGGACACTCCCATGTGTGATGCCACTGTAGGTAGATTTTGAAATGGCTTTAAATGGCTGATGAACCTCATGCACGCCTGGTGGCAAAATAGGGGCCTTTAAAGCATGGTTAGTGATATGTTTTCATGAGTCATTTGTTATTTTCATTATGCTGTATGCATACTGCTGAGTCTCTACTACGTCTCCTTTAGATAAAGGGCCGCTCTTGTCTGGCTAGTGACTCCCTGTGGGAGGCTGTAATTGGTTACTCATAATGGCTGGGGAATTACTCGAAAAGCTCTTGCTTTCAGTCTCACTATAAAAGGATATTTTGATATTATAGTGCCACAGAAAAGACATTCAATCAGCCAGGCCTTGAGACAAAGTTCTTGACATTGAGAGCTGTGTAAATTATACCTTTTATAACTCGTAGTTTTTGTTCTTATTATGCTGCTATTATTATTGTAATTATTATTATTAATTTCATGCAATATTAAACACACAAACTCACACATGCACACGCCCAGCCAGCGGAAAGACATAATAAAGTTAGTTCCAGAGTGAGTCATTTTGTGCTCTGCGTGAATACATGAGCAGAGTGAGCCATAACTACAGCATGAGTCAGAGAAGGCCCTGCAGGGTTACATAATGGGTTCTGAAAACATGGGGTAAAACCAGTTTTGTGTTTGTTCGCACTGCAACAGATACAAGATTTGAAATACTTGTATCTGTTGGCATGTGTTGGTTCATAGCAAACTCTGCTGTTTCTTCTGAAGCAACTTTGTCTGTATGTGTTGGTTCAAACACTACTGTTCGTTCTGAAGCAGCGTTGCCTGTATGTGTTGGTTCATAGCAGACTCTACTATTCCTACTGAAGCAACAAGCTTTGTTGTCTGGTTTTGCAAACAGTGTTGGTCAAGTGAAGTGGTACAGGCATGACTGTTGAGATTCATATCGATATCTGCCTTTCGGCAGATGTTGCGATGATGTCGGTGAGGATAGTCTCGTGGCTCCGCTGAAAATGTTCTAGGTTTCAATCCCTAATGTCCACATTCTACCTGCAGGCTTCCTTGAGCAATATGCCCCCCAACCCCTTACTGCTAAGTCTATCTGAATACACATTGCCTTAGATCAAAGCATCTGCCTAATGAATAAATGGCAGCGAAATAGTTAACGTGACAGAAGACCTTTCAGGGTAGCTAGCCGCCTTTTGAAATCAACCAGGGTGGAAATCGATCCGATGGTATTTGCTACACTCTGACATCAGTGAGGTAACGTGAGGCGAGAACCATTTCACTCACGCTCTACCACCTAAAAGGCAGCGACGCCAAACTATAACTGACACTACTCGGTAGAGTTAAAAATGGATGTGAAGCGGTCGTAACGCGACGAGTGTACAACCTGTCCCATTCCCACCCACTGGCGGTATCTCTGGAACATATCACACCCCTCTTCTTGACTCAAAGCTTGTCCTGTGACCTGCTTGTATTTTGGAAGCCATAACCAGAAGTGTGTTCGGGGTTGACCGGGTTTGACCTCTACTGGGGACTGGGACTTTGGGAACACCACTTTTAGCCTTCATTTCTTCTCAATTTCCTTATTTTTCATATACTATAGTCAACATCTTGTAACCACAACATAATGTAAACTAATATGAGAGAGTGTTGTGACAAATATAACTGATAAACATAGACTAAATAGACGTTTTGTATAAATTGAAATAACTGCGTGTTGGTCCGATTCAGCAGTCCTTAAAATCCCTCGCGCAAATGTTTTCTAATGGCATCAGCTATATGAACCCATTATCTTTGATGTTATGAAGCATCTTTAGAAGATGTACATGATGTTGGTTAGGGATGGTGTTTGACTGAGTGGAGCTTTAATAATTCAAGCAGCATTAAGAAGCTATAGCTCTGTGGTATTAGTCTGGTGTAACGGTGCCTCAGAAGTAGGCCCCTTCATTGAACCTCCGATGGTGGTTTTTAATATTGATTTGATGTTTTCTGTCGATGGCTAACAACATGGATGCCATAAATCTAGAGGGGGGACTGCGCCTTTTCTGTCCTGGGAGTCTAGAACAGTCTTCTTACATGTGTAAGGGCCGCAAAATCTCTGTTGCTTTTGTTTTAAGAAGCTTTTAAAATCCCAGCTTTTTAGACAGGCTGTTTATCAGTTGTTCACTTTTGGTTTCCATACTTCAATGCTATTTCTATGCAGGGGTTATACTGTTTTGACCATTTGTGTTTGGGCTGTTTATCATGTTTTTTGATGTTGTAACCCTTGTTCCAGAAGGTGCTATATCAATCAAATGTTACTTGACCCGCTGACTAAACCTTCTCTCCGCCCCTCCGGTGTCCTGCAGGCAGCAGTACCGCCTGCATTGTGGTGCTGGACCGACGGAGCCACCAGCTCCACACGTGTAACCTGGGCG
Source organism: Brosme brosme (assembly GCA_900302425.1). Taxonomy (NCBI): domain Eukaryota; kingdom Metazoa; phylum Chordata; class Actinopteri; order Gadiformes; family Lotidae; genus Brosme; species Brosme brosme. Next base: position 11,626 of record OMKX01058374.1, read on the forward strand.
ACTCGGGCTTCCTGGTGGTGCGGGGCGGTGAGGTGGTGCACCGGTCGGACGAGCAGCAGCACTACTTCAACACCCCCTTCCAGCTCTCCATCGCCCCGCCTGGCGTGGAGGGGGTGGTGCTCAGCGACAGGTGAGCTCCTAAATGCTTTAAGGCGGAAATGACTGGAAAAAAATGTATGTATATATATTTTTTATTCATGTGGACTCAGTGCTCTCTGGGACAGATATTTGTCGAATTTACAGATGCCACCTCAAAATCGTATGTAAGTTTACATCTGTGAGGAATTGGATCTCAAGGGTCACTGTATTTTTCCCAAGAGGTAAAGCAGAGACACAGCATTGACACAACATAGTGTGTGTTATGTTTTCACAACACACACAACACAGTGTGTGTTGTGTTTTCACAAGACCTTCACCATTCATCTTTCTATTGACACCTGCAGAAAACCGCCGACTGCTTTATTTCCATCTCGTGTCATCCTAGATTCCAGACATAGATGACGGGTTTACATGGGTGATGATAAACTGTCAAAGCAAAATGGTGGGCACCTTTCTTCAAGGAACAATCGAGCAGACGCAGGTCAATAGTGTACGACTTTAGCTTCCTATGCTGCTACAGACTTTACCTTCCTATGCTGCTACAGACTTTAGCTTCCTTTGCTGCTACAGACTTTACCTTCCTATGCTGCTACAGACTTTACCTTCCTATGCTGCTACAGACTTGAGTAGGGTGAGAGACACATGGGTGAGAGACAGGCTCTCCTCTCAGAGTCAGACTTGCCAGCATGACCTATGACCGTTGACCCCAAACACTGACTTATTTTAAAACCGTGAGTGCGCTACTTTTAACCCTCATCGACTCAAGACAAGTGTGTTATCAGTTAAAGACACACATTCAAGCGGGTAGCCCTGTTGTAATGGAGACACCAATCCCAGCCGCACTGGGCTGTCACGCCGTGTCAAACCGAATCAATCCAGCCCAGCAAATGTATATGGAAAAGGACAGTTAGTGGCTCTCTTTCCCTCTGCATCACTCCTGTTTCACTGTTGGCTGACCCTCTCTCTCTCTCTCTGTCTCTCTCTGTCTCTCTGTCTCTCTGTCTCTCTGTCTCTCTCTCTCTGCCTCCTATAGCCCTGACGCGGCTGACAGCGCCTCCTTCGATGTGCAGCTGGGCGACATCATCCTGACGGCCACCGACGGCCTCTTCGACAACATGCCCGACTACATGATACTACGGGAGCTCAAGAAGCTCAAGGTATTCACACTGTTGCGGTGACCTCACAAAGTCACGCGACTTCATGGAGTCAGGTGCCCTCATAGAGTCACGCCTTCCGTAATTAGATCGTTTTCACCTGTGGAGTTGTGGGTTCTTTAGTCAGATTGGGAGCCGCATGGTTTTCACCAGTGGTCCCTTCTGCTGAACACATTCAGTATGTGGGTTGTTCTCCAAGATAGATGCAATAGTTATGTTATCCTGTTGAGTACATATTGTAATTAAGAAGACTATTGATTTACAATCAATATTCGAAGAGTACTGTCAGGCCATCTTCAACAAATTACTCCACACAGCACAGAATAGTCCACACAGCTCCTACTGTCATCGACCAGCTATCGTAATGTCTGATGTACGTTATGCATCACGTGCTTATCTATTTATTTGTTTCAGACCACAAACTACGACAGCGTCCTGCAGACAGCAGAAAGCATCGCAAAGCAAGCGCATGACCTCGCCTACGACCCCAATTACATGTCCCCGTTCGCACAGTTCGCCTGCGATAATGGACTGAATGTACGAGGTGAGGCATCCAATTTTTTTTGTTTACCCTGTGGTACAGTATTGGACTGAAAATTCCCTCTCTAGTTACTCCAGTCACTTTTAAGACTCACGAACATCATTACATGATGATGACCCCACCCTCTCCCCCTTCTGTTGTCCTGCAGGTGGGAAGCCAGATGACATCACAGTACTGCTGTCCATCGTTGCAGAATACACAGACTGAGTGGTGTGTGTGCGTGTGCTTGTGTGTGAGCGTGTGCGTGTGGGCATGTGTGACCCCTGGTGTCCTTCCTTCTACTTCTCTGGCCAAGTCTACCCCCTTCCACACACACACACACACACACACACACACACACACACTACCCTGCAGTGGGTCGAAGGTTAACCGGGCTCCTGAGCGGTGAAGGGGGGAAAGGGCAGCTAAGGCACGTTCATGTGGATCATGACGGAACAGCCGATGGACAGTTCTCTGTATCCTCTGATGGTTTAAGGGCTTAATGTTGCGGAGCCCTCAGTTATACACAACGGTACTGTAACCACCACACAGCTGCAGGGACGCCCAGCTAGCAGTTCATTAGACGATGCTGCTCATTTGAGACTCACGATACTCTTTGGTTTGTGTGCAAATGCTGTCGGGTATGCATGTGTGTATTTCGGTTTGCAAGAGAGGTTGATGGCAAAGAGGGAACCTTGTTCTGTAGAGAATGTTGGAAGACGAGTGGAAATCTGTTGTGTCCTCCGTGGCTGAAAGATATGTTTGATGTGATAGCCCAAAGTCAGATGTGACATGGTGGTCTGCAGGTTCTCAGAATTTGAAAAGAAAAGGGATGCGGGTGGATCGGTCTCTGTCGTTGTCGCTGAAGTTGTTAGAATTCTGTTTCATAAAGTAAATGTGTATGCGTGGCATTTGATTTGAAGATGTTTCTTAAAGATTTGGAGAGCGAGGGATATGGGCTGTGCGTGTTTGTATGGGTAGCTAGTATTTCCCCAACAGCTCCAAAAGATCTTGTCTAAACATAATATTCAATAGCTCCTGCTATTGAAGATACTATTATTATTATATTGAATAGCGCCTGCTATAGAAGGTCTTATCTGGTTTGTCACTAGGTTTATGAACTGTCTGTCTGTCCCTAAGTTGTACATATTGTTTTTCTTGTGTTTTCTCTACTGGCCTTACCATGTTTATTTTGTTGTAAAGCATTATTACATACTGTTGTGAATTACATACACACGAATACATTTGCATCTGTATAATGAACAGATGACTATGGAAGTAAGCTTCACAAATCTCTCACTTCCATGGGCAGAAATGAACAATTTATTTAGCATGATTGATATTTAGAGTATGTGGTAGAGGGGGTGTTAGACTTGTGTGGGTGGGTGAGTGTGGCCCATATGTTGTAGAGTGCAACATTGAATGTGTGGGTATATGATGTACATTCTATGTTTGCTATCCAACAATGCTAAAGCTAGCATCTGGAAATGCTACCACTGCAATTATAGGTCAGGCCTGAATTTAAACAAAGTTTTATTTTTTTAACTCTGTTATTTAGTTGTAAGAGTAAATATTGGAAGCCATTAGGATCTCACAGTTCGATGGGTGACAAAACAGAAATCCTATCTCAATACAAACGAGGTAAGGAAGTAGTTTCCTATTGTTTTGGTTTTGGTTATGAATGTAATTCTCGCTGCTTATTTTCTCTGTAACTTAAATTTCTCACTGCACCGTACATTTAGACTTGGTTCTCTTGATTTGCGTGAGTGTATTTAAAAGTATGTTCCAGAAATGACACGAATCAAAGACATGGATCACCCGGTTCTGATATTGGGAGTCCATTTCATTTGTTTTAACAGTCGCCCGGGTATCCCAGATGTCACTCTTAAACAATGGCCACACCAAAGACAGACTTCATTTGCATAATTTCATTCAATATTTGACAAACACAGTTTAGCAATACAATTAATTTCATGTGAGTACGTAAATAGTGCTGGTAGCTGTAGCTTGTTTGTGTCCCTGACGGCCTCCCCTGCTCCTGAAGTGACCCAGTTAGAGCATCTGTTCAATGTTAATGCTGACTAATCTACAAAGCCGGTTTAAACAAACCAAAGAAAGAAAGCCATATAAAGCATGTAATTAGAAAACTGCTTCACATCTCGCTATCAAGGGTGTTTAGTAGATATTAAGTAGAGACCAATAGTGTCACTGTTGTTGAGACTAGAAATAATTTCAGATGGCCAATCTCTAAGCCAACCGTTGTGTCCCTAATGCAACAGTGTTGTCCAGATGTGCAGCAGCCCAACATGAATCAATATGGGGAGATCAACACGTATATTTTTATAATAGTCTACTTGTGACTGATAATGGTTCTCGTATCCATAATCATATGCTTTATTTGTTTTTTTTCTTTCCCCCTTATTTTCTTTTTTAATTTAGTTTTGCATGATTTCTTAACTACATGAACGCATCACTTGTTACAGCTTGACTCACTGTAAGATTCCTGTCTTATGATACTGTCTTCTTGATTAACAATGTTCATTTAAACAGAATTATGAGTGAAATACTCAGTGTGTGTGTGTGTGTGGTGGAAAAACGAAATTGCCATGAGCAGTGACAGTCTTCAGACAGGGGGTTGTACTAAACAAGAAGGGGGAGCTTAGCCTTAACTGCAGACCTATACTAAAAAAATGCCTTTTTTTGGCCCAGGTTGATGTAATTGAGATCTGCCCACCTCGCTCTTGTCTATAGAACAGTTTAAAGGTGCTTTTGCTTGACCTCCTTCCAGAAAGCGATGTTTGTGTGTACAAAAGATATGCGTGTGTATACAGTGTAACAATACAGGTCTAATGTATGTAAATATGTTTTAAAAGATGTACAATATTTAAATAAAGAGTCTAGTATTTATACTAAACATGTTTACAGTCTCTCGGTAGCCATAATGTGCTGTTTTTTTTTTATTGACAGAAATGTACCATTTTAAATCCATTATCATGAAAATTTATATTTGGTTGTTGTGGCAACTTCTTATCATATTCAGTTTTGATTTTATAGAAACGGTGACCAATCGTAATTATTGTACCAGTACAAATTACAAGTATAATGTACACATTTCAATGGTGATTTGGTCATTTAAACTAGGCTTTAATGAATAATGATTACATATAAATATATGTGTAGGCCTATCATGCATAATCAATAAGACGTAAGTTATAACTACATAGTGTGAGATTTAACTTTGTACTACATTTTGGGAAAATCAACTTAATAGCCAAAGACCTTTAGCTATCAAGTAGATTAATTACATATAGCTAGATTATTGTGCAACGAATTGTGAGTATACATATGGTATACACATTATAAGAAGTATGCGATGTGGCGACAGTGGCGATGGCAACTATAAGGTAACGCTTTTGTTTTTCACCAGCAGGCGGCAGCAGTGTGACTGCTCTTGACGCTTTATTTATTAGCTTAGCAAGTAGCCATAAGTATACCTACGTAAAGATGTATGAAACCTACGGACAGCCACGTTTCTGACCCAAGAGATTTAGAAGAAAGGTGTGTGTGTCAGCTGACTGCGATGTGATGCTAGCAGGTTAGCCATTGCACACGAAGCGGCTACGGACGTTATATTCTTGCACCTCCACCACCGCCGACTGTATGTTACTATTAAGGTAGCTAGTGCGTTAGCTATCGTGTTGTTAGGACGTCAAGACAGCTGTAGCAATGCTAGTTAGCCGGAGGAGATGGGACTAGTTAACTAACCATAGCTTGTTATTCTAATGAGCAGTGAAACAGCACATCCCAATCCAACGAATCGTTAACAAACGTCAGTTATAGCTGATGTTCATCTTAATGGTTGTTAATGGCGAGGATCGAGCAAAGCAATGGACTGGCCAGCAGAAGTTTCCCACTGGCCACCGAGAAGGACCTGACAGCAGAGTCTGGACCTGACTCTGCTGACCCCCAGGAGCAACAGACCGACAAGTATGGCTTCATGGGGGGTGCACAGCAATATTCTGGACAATCGTAAGTGGTATCTTATAAAAAAAAAACAATTAAACTTTTTTTTTTCCTACATTTAATTAAACTAAATACGCCTGCTGTCATTTACGGGACCCGTCTTACTCTTCCCCATGACATTGGACTTCCGTGATATAACTTGTATAACTATATAAATAATATAATAATAATAATATATAATAATAATAATTAATATATATATATGTATATATGTATATCATACATGGAATAGGCAGGGCTTTTGATGTTTGGAATAATAGGCCTTACAGTGATTTAATGAGCCAGCAATAGCAGACCAAGATACAAATGTTTGGCCTATGTCATATTACAATTTTGATTTGACATCACCCTTATCCACAAATAAATAATTGTCTGAGGTTAATGCCAACCAATGTGTGGTATTCTAGAATGTCTATACCATGAGGTTCTAACTTAATAAATGTACATGCAATGTTATGCTGTCAGAACGATTTTGTTGCTTTGGTTTCAACATCATTTTGAACCGTTTAGATTTAGGCCTGGTCTCACAAGTCAGGATACATAGTTGTACTGCTGGATCTGGGTTTACAGAAGGCCTAGTCTCACAAATCAGACGGAATAGTAGGACTGCTGGATCCCAGATTACTGTAGGCCTAGTCTCACAAATCAGACAACACAGTAGGAATGCTGGATCCCAGATTAAAGTAGACATGTGTAGGCACACAATTAACTGTCCTTCCAAATTTATTGTAAAAACAAGACGATTTGTGTGGCTGATATTACCTGCAGCTGAATCTACTGTGGGAAAATGGAGCAGATTTGTATAGGGTTAGGGTTAGTAAGGATTTAACTGATGTGTATAGTGTTAGGGTTAGTAAAGACTAAACTGATGTGTATAAGGTTGGAGCTAGTAAAGACTTAACAGATGTGTAACACAAAAGCCCAGGTGAAGCAACTTGTTGGACTTTAATTAATTTAGACTCATGAATGAACATAAACATATACTATAATTTAGACAAAATACTGAACAATTTCTCACTCTGCTCAGCAACACCTTGAGATTACAGTCATAGCTAATATATCATAATGATACTACTGACACATCATCCCCCTCTGGAACCATATGTGTGTATGTGTGTCTTTCTCTCTCTGTGTCTCTGGTTGGAGGAGGTCTTATTTGAACTTGGCCTATATAACCCTTGCGTGATATTGTTCAGATCATCCTGCATGATGATAAAAAAACAGAACCCGGGGAAGTTCCCCTGGTGGCTTCCTGTTGTTCCCCTGCTGTTTCCACTGCTTTGTCCCACACTAGATTTCCTGTGTAAAGAAGGAAGACGTCAACCATCTTGGCCCCATCCTCTACATTTCGACAGGATCTCTAATTATAATTAGAAATTAATACCAGGAAGTGATTAAGAGTGTGCAGCATGCCACACCTCAGAGCTCTTTTCAAATCACACGTCCTTTTTCCCTTGAGTCCTCTAGCCCTTTGGCCATGAGTGGAGATGCATTGTTGTGCTTTGTCCTTTAGTCCTCCAACCTTGTGGCCATGAGAGGAGATACATGGGTGTGGTTTCTATGGGTGGGGTGAAGGATTGGTATTGTGCATTCTGCACACTCAAGCACACACACACACACACACACACACACACACACACACACACACACACACACACACACACACACACACACGTCCCCCCACACACACACACACACACACACACACACCCACACAACTACCCACACACACACACACACACACACACACACACACACACACACATTGTGACCACGCTGACTCTGAGACACACACACACACACCCACTGGCCACACTGGCATTGAGACACACAAACACACACACACCCACTGACCATGCTGTTCATGAGACACACACACAAACAAAAAACACAGACACACATACATACCTTTTATCCCTTACTGTGTGCATTGCTGTGTGTTGTGTGTGTTTAAACCTCCTAAATAGTCCTCATTCAATCCGCGTGTTGTAGGTCTGACTGACGGCTGCCGGGACTGCTCCACCCACTGCCTGCAGTTCCTGAAGGAGCTGAAGCTGCAGAGCACCCTGCCCAGGGCCGACCCCACAGCCATGCGCTACGCCGTCCAGAGGATCCTCGCGCTGGGACAGGTCGGCCATCAACCAATCAGAAGCATCGCATCGAGTATCTACATTAAATGATTCTGGAATCCTGAGGAATTCTGATTTTAGATTCATTCTTACAATTCATTCAATACATACAATTTATACTGGCTGCATAATTTTCATTGGTCGTTCATAAGATGAGGCGTCATATTGTTGAGAAGTTAGTCAAGTTTGGTTCTGTTGTAGTCAAGCATGAAATCAGCCAAAATATTACTACATCATAATTTGACAGATCAAAAAATGGTGACCGTAACATTGTTGATGAGTTGATGTAAAAGAAAAGAAAAATGAAGAAATTGAAAATACAAACGTGATCAGCAGTAATATATATATGAACTATGGAAGAAACAGCACATAACACTTCCCCAATGTCCTGTCTGTGTGTCGTTCAGGAGCTGCAGCCCAGAGGGAGAGATGTGCTGAAGGAGGAGATGGGGGACATGGTGGACAAGGAGATGGTGGCCACCTCCACCGCCATCGAGGAGGCCGTGCTGCGCATGGACGTGAGGACCCCAATACGAAGACACACTCACACCCTCACACGCACACACACACAGGCCATGAAGCATGAGGAGTGTGATTGTGAGAGTGTGAACATTTCATGTGTGATTCAAATCCTGTCTGTTGTCTTTTTTCTAGGAGATACTGAGCCAGGCCAGACGAGATACGACCGGAATAAAACTAGAAGTCAACCAGAGGTCAGTGAAATATGTAAACTACTGTAAATCATTCATAGTTAATGATTCATAAACGTATACAAAACTGTTCCGATGTGTGATCATTGTCTTTTTTACCTCCTTGATAACAGTATTCTTGGGTCCTGTTCGGATCTGATGAAGGTAAGGTGTCTCCATGTTTATAACATAACTTTTTCTTGGATATATATTTAATCAGGATGGGTATAAATATTCATACACCTCTCTACAGGCCATTCATATGCTGGTGACCGCTTCAACCGACCTGCAGAAGGACATTGTAGAAAGTGGAAGAGTGAGTTGAAATTAGGTTGTTTTTGTGTATTTGTATATATGTACGGTTGCTTAAATTTCCCAACTATGGCTGAGGAAGAGAAAACTCCCTTTTAAATCCTATGACAGAAAAAGGCAATGATATCGGTCGAACCACTGTCAGAGGACTGTTCCATTTCTCTCGCACTTCATATTCACTGGTAGATGTTTTAATATATGCTAAAACATATAAAAAGGCCTTTATCACAGAGGTGTATTATAGGGGTGAAGACAGGTGTAGCTCATTAAGTTAATTATTGGTCTGTTAGCATGCCAGTGCCCATAATTAATGTCATGAGATACACCTGTGTACACCCCTACTATTATACCTCTGTGATAAAGGCCTATAGGTCATCATGTTTATTGTCACGTGTTAAACATAATGTGGTCCGTACTTTTCTCTACAGTTACCTCTGAGTGGTCAAGAATCAGTAGTCTTCCACTGAGTCAGATTCTTAAAAAAAGAAAACCTCCATTGATCTCTCCACAGGGGGCAGCATCTGCAGATGAATTCTACGCCAAGAATTCCCGCTGGACCGAGGGCCTGATCTCAGCTTCCAAGGCCGTTGGTTGGGGGGCCACCCAAATACTGTACGTTCTCACAAATAACCCTTTATTCAAAAGTCTGATTTTTGCGAGACTACGGAATATTTCCCTTGGTGATACTTATAATACCCTTGCTCTTCAGAGAGTCTGCTGACCGAGTTGTGTCGCACAACGGTAAATATGAGGAGCTCATCGCCTGTTCACATGAGATCGCAGCCAGCACTGCCCAGCTAGTGGCGTCTTCCAAGGTACCTTTTTCACTACCATCTCATTACACTTCAACATGTTCACCACCGTCTCATTACATTTCAACATGTTCACTATAGTCCCATTACATTTCAACATGGTCACTACCGTCTCATTACATTTCAACATGTTCACTACCGTCTCATTACATTTCAACATGTTCACTACCGTCTCATTACATTTCAACATGTTCACTACCGTCTCATTACATTTCAACATGTTCACTACCGTCTCATTACATTTCAACATGTTCACTACCGTCTCATTACATTTCAACATGTTCACTATCGTCTCATTACATTTCAACATGTTCACTACCGTCTCATTACATTTCAACATGGTCACTACAGTCTCATTACATTTCAACATGTTCACTACCATCCAATTATATTTCAACATGTTTGCTAATATCCAATTACATTTTTTTGATTTTTTTAATGTACAGTTGTATTTTGTATTTCTTTTTTGCACCAACAAACCGAGACAAATTCTTTGTATTCCTTGTAACCTTCTCACCAATAATTCACATTCTAATTCTGATGTAAACATGTTACTGATAATTAATTATTTTTAAACAAAGAGACATTTAAATCAGAGAAACATCTTAAAATTCTTGTCAAATTTGAGTATTATTGGATCAAATCAGTAGCCTGACATCGCCGGGCCAATTCACAAATCCATATTAGCCTGGAAACTTTTTGATTTCCAAGGGGCGTTATCAACAGGCGCAGACCAAAATGCCTCTGGATGCAATTGGATAGATCTACAACCAATCAGAGCAACGAAACGTGTGACACATCAGTGGCAGCCATCTTGGTTGTTTTTTTTAATCCTCAACGGCGCTCCCATAGGGCGCTACTCTGTACAGTCATCGAACCCGCCCCATATGAGATTAACGGATGTGATTGGCCCAACCAAGGCCAGGTCTGCTTGCAATGTGTTTGCACGGGAGAGGCATATGGATATGCCAAACCAAATAAAACATGAGCTCGCAGATTAATCTGGTTCCCAGGCTATCAAATCAGGGTACTTTGAATCACTTAACACATTGTAATCAATAACCTGTGTTATTTTGTGTTTCATGGTTTTTCTAGGTGAAGGCGGACCGTAACAATAAGAAGCTGTACACACTGCAGCAGGCGTCCAGACACGTCAACGACATGACCGCCGTCGTGGTTACCTCCACCAAGCACGGACAGCAGCAGATCACGGACAAAAGTGAGAGGGCCGTGCTTAAAGCATAGCAGCACTAATGCTATGAGTACCATATAAAGTACCATCTAATGCTGTAATGTTTCTAATATTTCAAATGGTTCATGTTTCCTGATAGCTCCGATGGACTTCACTGGAAGGTCGCTCATCAAGCTCAAAAAGATGGAGATGGAGGCTCAGGTGTGTGGTGATTCTTTAGAAAAATCCTTTGAATCCCCAAATTGCTTATGACCTTTGTTTATCACTTTCATTCTTCAAAAGGCTCTTTTGATACCAAATGGGCAATTTATTATATTTGAACCACACATAATATTGATAACGGCAATCAATACTAATACTATAGTAGTGCTACTCAAGTCGTATCAATAAATGTAATCAAAGTATTAATGCAGACTCGTGCCCGACCCCTCCAAAGTCCTTCGCTTAAAACTCCTATCCAGGTATGAATAGGTGAGGGATGAGTATGATCGGTTTTCGGAAGTTTTTGTTCCCCGTTCCTCTCCTCAGGTGAAGGTGTTGGAGCTGGAGAGCCAGCTGGAGCAGGAGCGCGTCCGCCTGGGGGAGTTGAGGAAGAAGCACTATGACATGGGCGGAGACCCCGACCACCAGGTGGAGGCGGAGAGGGTGGAGGACGGGGACGGAGCGGACAGCTTCCCACCTCCACCTCCTCCAACCTTACTACCTGAACTCCCCTACTCCCAAACACAGCCCTACCTGAGCACCGGCACCGCCACCACCAGCACCACCCAGGGGCTCAGCAACAGCAACCCCTTCCTGCAACCCCTAACAGAGGCGTCGCTTCCACCGCAACCATCATCGTCGACGTCGTCCGCAACGAAGGCATCTACTCCCCATTCAACATCTCAGTTGTTCACACCAGCGCCTCAGGCCTACACATCTGGTCAACCTTTCACACCTGGTCAAACGTATACACCATACACACCCTCCACCAAATCAAACACACCATCCACCCAATCAAACACACCCTCCACCCAATCAAACACACCATCCACCCTATCTTACACACCATCCACCCAATCTTACACACCATCCACCCAATCTTACACACCATCTACTCAATCTTACACACCGTCCGCCCAACCCTATCTCCCTTCCCAGTCATACACTCCGAATCAGTCTTTCACACAAACGACGCCCAACACGACGCTTAACCCAACCC
>OMKX01058375.1:0-20799 GCA_900302425.1 Brosme brosme
ACACACACACACCAAACACACACACACACACACACACACACACACACACACACACACACACACACACCACACACACACACACACTCAAACACACTCACACACACCACACACACACACACACCCCCAAACAAACACACACACACACAGACCCACACAGACACAAACACACATGCACGCACGTAAACACACACACACACACACACACACCGAACACACACATCACACATCAGACTCAAGCCCCGTCCACACGGAGACGATTTTGGGGTGAAACCGCAAAGGTCTTGTGCGATTGGGCCGACCGTCCAGACGCATCCAGCGGATCCGGTGCCCGAAACCGCACATTTCTGAAACCATGTCCCAGGGTGGTTTCAAAAAAATCCGGACCTTTGCGGATTCGTGTTAGGATTCGTCTGGACGCCTGAAGCGCAAACCATGACGTCATCGCCCCACCCCTCGACCGTCTAGACGCCCGCGGCGTCTCAGAACGACAACAACAATGATGGCGGACTACATATGATTCTGCAGCAGATAATGTCCCTTGTTGGGTTGCTAGGGCAATATTTAATGTTGCTCCGCGACCAAAATACGCGAAAAAGGATTACGGACAGACACATACACCAAATCTATTTAGATCCACCGCGAAGCGCTAACAGGAGGACAACCAGGAGAATCTCGGACTGTATGTTTGTAAACAGCGCACAGGCGTTATGCGCATGCTCCCCTCTTCTTCTTTTTTTTTGCTGGAGTTCTGTAGCAGAAGCAGCACCCCTAATGGCCTGGAATGTGTACTACAGCCATTCTACAGCTCGATGCGGTTTCGCAATGAATCCGTCTTTACGGAGATATTCCTGAACCTCATAAAACGAAACCGGATCGGTTTCGCCCGTGTGGACGGGGCCTAAAATGTAGTAAACGTACGTTAGTCCACAGCGGAGAACTTAGTAGTTTTACAATGACGGCTCTAAAAATGTGACATGCCTGCGTTCTTTATCGTTGCTATGGTGGTTACTATGGACGCTGCTATTGCTGAAAACCAAAAATGGCTGACATTCACTTGATTATCAGTGGAAAATGCAATATTAACTATGTTTCGGCATTAAAATGCATTTTGAAAACAATTCTAGTTAGAAATGTGGATTTTATTGTCATAATCTTCATAATAATCTTCAGTGATTGTGTATGTTTAGTTTGTCAACTGGTCGTGGCGTTTTTCCTGCTTATTTGGGGGTTTTGAGGGACTACAATCGGGGTGAGCTATATTCTGTTTACGAAATAACCAAAATTACATATTTTATTACACAACATGTTTTTCAAACATGTGGAGCAATGAGCTACATTTTTGTTCGGAAACCCCCCTCCCCCTGCCAGTTATCGTATATATCCTTATGTGCTAGTTTACGACCTTTATTACGGCCATTATTTCGTTTTCTGTAACATGCACGCATATATCCTGTATTTCATACATGAGAATGTTATATGAACACAATATTCTGAACAACCCCCGAGCATATTGATTCCAGGTTCCTGTGATAGGAGCGGGACGCTGTGATAGGGAACATTAATGTACACAATGTAAGCACAGTTCACGTTGCAAACGAGTTTATGAGTACCGTGTAAAGTGTCAGTCACACAAAGATGAGGAGGTATCACCTTAATAGTGCACTTCAGTCATTTATTAATTGAAAGATAAATGATTTAGCCGGCTTTTACTCCAAACAATAGCTCTGGTCGAAAACCACAGCGCACTCGTTGCCATAACGACGTTAAGTGTGGCAGCTGAGCTGCCGTAAATGGTTTTGTTTTTGGCGTAAACTAGGTTCCGCTGGCTAGGAAATAGACAAATATACTAATGGCGCTTTTCCACCGGAGGGTACGGTTCGGTTCGGTCCGCAAAAGTGCGGCACGGATCGCGTTTCCACCACCAAAAGTGGGCGTGACCCGGACTGAGCTGCGCTGAGCCGTACTCGTTTTCCAGTACTCCTCCTGTACAAAAGGCTCTGGACTTTTATTATGTTTATTTCCCTTTTCCATGTTCGGGGACTCTTAATTTGACTTGCGTATTGCAGCACCTACGTCACTACTGAGCGAGAACGCATGTTGTTTACTATTAAGCTGGCTGCGCTTCTGAAGTAGTAACTACACAAGTTCTCTCCGTGCTGTATGTATGTTGTGTGCGTCTATGACAGAAGTAAGTTCTCTTGTTTGAAGTTAATGTTGTATACTAAGCCATGAAACATGTTGAAGTGAATTGCCTGTTAGTTTTAGCGAGGGAAAGAATGTTCGCGCATATAGCATTTACTACCGTGTGACGTGGCTGACGTTATGATTTAGCTTGTTAAATCACCTTGCATTTCGCCAACACTTTTCATTCTGGTTTATCCTGCGCACTATGCTAAATGTGTCCCTTGGTTTACGTGGTAATTTGCATGCACGGCAATGTTGCTAGCTGACTAGCCTGCTAACACTGAGACATGTGCGTGCGCGCTACGTTGTAGCCTTATATTTATTATCTTTGCTTTGTCTTTTATGTCAGAACCACACACACTGAAAAGCACTTCTGGTTCACACTCTGTATTCAATTATTCTGGCTTGAAGAATTCCTGTAATTGCGTCAATACAAAGTGATTGCAACATCTCGTCTCTTCATTCTGCCTCCTATCAAACGTGCACCTCTCCTGCCCTGAACATTCTGGCCTCGAAGTAGTGTTCTGGCCGACACTCCAGATTGTGTGTGGTGATAAAATCCGGATCCCCTATACAGTCCTACCCATCTACTAACCCTCACCCACACTCACCGAGCATTCTAAGGTGCGCTGCCATGGAACGTTATAAGACGCTGTCACCGAGAATTGGCGCGCTGCCGGACGCTGTCACCGGTTGTTTTTTCATTTAAAAAAAATATATACAAACCTAATAGATACCTAATAAACCGTTGGAACACACAAGACTGGTAACCAGAGCAACGCCGGTAAACAAACCCCGCGAAGCCCAATCCCTACGAGAGCTCCCCGCGCTACGGCCATCCGGAGGCGCACAGAGCTTTTGGCCGTGATATTAAATTATATACTATTATATATAGAACGTTATAAGACGCTGTCACTGAGAATTGGCGCGCTGCCAGACGCTATTACCGAGTGTGAGAGGAGAGTTGATGGAGAAGATGATGGCGGTTCACCTAGTTTCAAAGTTTATACCGTTTATAGTCGGTAATACCGGTGTTGATACGAGTGTATTACTCGGTGTGAAAATGTCCACACCGCGGCAACCCTACTGTACAGGTTAAGATCCTGATGAAAACCCCACCGAGATCTTTACCTGACAATGTTCTGCTGGTTTGGCCACTTTGGGAGAGGAGATTGAATCTCTACTTCGGGTTTTGGGCTGGGTAAGGGCCTTGTGGCTCTGCCGAGATAACATCCTCTTTGTTAATGATAATGAGAGGCGGTTTTGAACCTGAGAGGGTTGCATCGGGCTCTCTTGGAAATAGGTTAGCTGGGATGGAGAGCACTGCTGCATTGGGCAACCCAAATAGTCCTTCACTGGAAAACATAAAAAAAACAAGAAAATAACCACAGATCCATTTTTAGAATTTGCTCAAAAAAATCCTAAAGTCAAATAAACTGACCAGGTAACATATAATTATGTAATATAATATGATCTGGACTACAAAAATGATCTTCTGATATCATGCTTTGTCCAACAACTAATTTCTTACTAGCAAGTGCTAGGCACCACAGCTTGTAGTTATTGTAAACAAATAAGTTACCCCACAAAGCTATGCAAACAGGCATAGCCATGCAAATATGGGAAGGTGAAGAAGAACTCTTAAGAAGCATTCAGTGACAAGAAGTAGACCTACAGGCTAAGTAAAATAAGACAGGTGATTTTTCTGCAGTACAAGTGGTTAAAAAGCTGTTTACTTCCTTGGGTGTCACAGACACAGAGAGATAAGGGCCTTAACGGAAAGATAAGGCCCAGTTCTTCTTACAGGATTCAAACCAAGTTAGTATAGTTGATCATCAAAAAGTAGGTAAATGAATCAGTGTAATATTGACTTACCCTCTCTCTATATATATATATTATTTTGCTGAGACTTAAGGTCTGCTTCTTGGCACTGTATGCTTCTTATTAGTTATTTGTTAGTTTAGTTTAATTCACCCATATTTGCATGGCTATGCTTGTTTGCATGGCTTTGTGAAGTAACTTATTTGTTGACAATAACTACAAGCTGTGGTGCTAAATCAGAGTTAAAATCTTCTATCTTTATTATCTTTCTGACCTAAGCATCCCTGAATATCCTTTGTAGTAGTCAGTGGCTACAACCTAAGCTACAAACTGCTAAAATTGCATAATTTACAGTGATCTCCGCACATGCACAAAAGATGCTGCAACAAGAAGGTCAAAAACGTTGAACGCATTCAAATGAAATAACTATTTAAAATAAATTTGCATATGCATACACACCTCTAGACTGAAAACAGGGAACGTGAAGACAGATCAGCACAATGCAGACACAATTACTGAAACTAGGGGAAGTAGGGACTTCAAATAGTTTTGCTGAAGTGGCTAATAAAGGCAAGGATTCTTACTCTTCTGTTCCGTATGCTCGATGCACAGGATGTGCAAATGTACACTTGCAGGACTATACTGCACAAGCTTCTGATCAAATTGATAGCAACATGTAATAAGCAGTGGCGCCGCCCAGTGTGAATAAAACTGTCGTTTAAATAGAAAAAGAAAACAGGTAGTTGGTAGTTTCTTGGGGACTAGTGAAAAATGGAAGCTCTCTCACCTGGAATATTTTTTTTTGTTGTGTGTATCTTAGCCTTCTACAGCAGTAAAAACCAAAGTCATACAATCATCTTTCTATGTCAATAAGCACACAGATCACAATAAGGCCATAGGCACCATGTGTATAGTATTGTATCATATTTGTCGTATCTCCGTAAAGTTACTAAGGCAATGCCTGTCAAAACACCTATATTTGACCTACCTTTACCCTTTGGCGAGTAGTAGTCTGACATGGTTCTGTAAAAGTTTACAAATAGAAAATGTTTATTTCCTGTGTATGTGACGAGCTTTAAAACAAACATAATTACATGCATACCTCACAAATGACATTGTTCTATGGATTCGTGGGTGACGTTTAAAACACGTGTGACAAAACGAATTTAGTACTCATTACATTAACGTTATTTCAATTATGAAAAAAGTATGCTGGTAAATGTTAGCCAGCCATGTTGCAAGTGTGTAATATCCAAGCAGACAACTCCGGAAATGCTGGCTACAGATCATAGATTATATTATCAAATATTTCGTGTAAGTGAACAGTATCATGAGTTCCATTTAATGTAGTGAACATGTTATAATCGATAGCGTTATATTTAAACATACGCTAAGGAGAAGTCGGCTTAGCTAGCTTGGGTTCAATAAGGAAATAATAGTAACGTACCTTGACCTAGCTTACTGAAGTGACTACAACGCTTATGTGTGATGCAAACAATGCGTATGTCTTACCGTGGTTTCCCTTGATTTTCGGACATGTTTTTCATGTTGCAGAACACATTGACAGTTAAAATTCCCCATAGGTCTGTGTAAGTCCAGTAAGATGTTCAGAGTTCGGACACTTCTCCCGCCTGGTGCTCCACAGCTAATGTGCAACGCATTGCATTGTGGTAAATGAAGTTCAGATCTATTATCAAAACCGAAACCATAACAAAGTCCTAAATTGGAGCGTATTTTAAAGATTTAACAGAATGTTAGATGTAAAGGTGTTAAATGTTACCCTTGAAATTGTATGATATTCACTCCATCTTGCGGCGCCTATAAGTTAGTGAAAATAATAGCCTAGTAAAAAGGTATACAAAATGAAAATATAGGCCTACAATAATAAATCATATTAAAAAAATCACAATAATAATAAATATATAATATCTGTATGCTGTGATTTTAATAAAAATAGTACAACAAACATTATTCACATTATTTTCATATGTGAATGAAAATAAAATATACTCTTTTCAATTAGTAAACCATGTACCGGTATCTACCCCAGGGGAAACAGTAATTGTCGATTCCGACTCATGTCATGCAAATCATAAAACAAGTTCGGAAAATCTAGACGTTGACATGTGTAGATTGTCTGTTCAAACCATACATTTATGAGGAAAATCAAAATTGTTGGGGATAACGACAATTCTCACTGCACTGAACGTGCCTCATTGAAATATATGTTTTACTCAATAAAAATACTAGTTTGTGGTGAAGACAAGATAGTAAGACATATAACATATCAATAAGTCATATCAATTCAAGCACTCATATATAGCAAGACACCTTCATTAATTGTAAGATACGAGATAGCAATGAGTGTAGATGTCAATATTCCATTACAACAAGAGTTAAGAATATACTAGTGCTTAATAATTGAAAGTATTACTGCCAAAGTCAGACAAAAATTCAACCATTGATATTTTCTGACACTATTTGTATGAAATGCATCATCAAACTTTGTGCTATGTCACCTGTTGAGAAAATAAAATGACTTATAAAGGATATAATTCAGTAGCCTCAATCACTATCCCCCTATCATGCTAACTGTCCCTCTCTGTATCCAGCACTAATCCACACCAATTCTATCTTCCTGCCCAAACCAGTGATCTGTAAACATGTAGTTTGGGTTCAGCCTATACACTGTTGCACACAGACAGGACTAGCACCTATCCCTATGCCTTTTACTTCTTTGCTTTCCCCTGGGCAGCCACTGCCTCCATGGCCTTCCTCACGGTCTCTTCATCTCCCAGGAACTGCATGGGCTTCACGGGCTTGAGGTTCTTGTCAAGCTCATAGAGGATGGGGATGCCAGTGGGCAGGTTCAGCTCCATGATGGCCTCCTCTGACATGCCTGAGTGACAGGTGAAATGACCACGGTCAGGGGATTTTACCACTTGATGTGTTGCATTATGATTGGTTAATCATTCCCGGGACTATGAGAACCATTTTTAGGATGAAGTCACAATGAGGCAATCTGAGTACAAAGTATAATTTGAAGCCCAAAGCACATGGATGTAGCAGACAGATGTATAATAAATGATACAAAATAAAAAATAATCCAATAATTACAGTCCTGATACATTCTGTGTGCTTTGCTCTGTTAATTCTATTTATATTTAGGAACTGAAATTCACACTTTGTGTCACAATTATTTGTCAAGGGGAGAGCTGCAAATCTAAAGGTGGAGCAGCACATTTTCCTTACAGAGGAAAATGAGGATGGTGTAAAAGCAAGCTAAGAGGAAGAGAAACCAAAAAAAGGATGTATAAAAAAAGAAGATTAAAATAAGGAAAGATTGGATGGCTATAAGCTGGTGTCAATTATTTGGTTCATATATTTAGGAACCAGTCCTATAAAGATAACAGTAACTTTATGTTTATTTTGAGTTATTATTTTGAGTCAAGTTATTTTAAGTTAGTGACAAAGAGCAAAGAGGGTCCTTTTTAACTTTTTGAGTCAAGCCTCTATATACTGTATATGTAGGAAAATATATGAAAATAAATTCCTCATTTGGTTACCTTCCAGGTGTTTGACGATGCCCCTTAGGCTGTTGCCATGGGCAGCAATGAGGACCCTCTTGCCCTTCTTGATCTGTGGTGCAATCTCCTCGTTCCAGAAGGGCAGTGCCCTCGCAATGGTGTCCTTAAGGCTCTCACAGGAAGGGAGCTGGTCTGCACTCAGGTCGGCATAGCGACGATCCTACCAAACACATACCAAACATAGACCCAATCTCTGTCGCTTAAAACGGAGAGAGTTGTATCAACTGACAAAGACATAGTATAAAAGTTTGGACTTTTCAGGAAATAATATAAATAATATAAATAATAATTTGTGAAAAAGTTTCACAATGGCAAAATCTATAATGTTAAAGCACAACACATTATATTGTAATGGGCACAAGACCATCTTTGTGATTCTGAAATAAAATTGCATCATAGATCAATGCATGTATTTCAGTGTTTTTTTGCTGCATTTTTGCTATATCTATGTATGGGCAGGAATCCACAGTACCTACGCTTTAAAGGTTAATAATTGTCCACATGATGACACCAGCAGCTCAATAGCATGCACTACTGATCTGAGGATGTTACATTGCTTTCCTACAGGTCTATCAATACAGATAGACCTTTGGTCTATCCATTCTGATAGTGACTGAACTTTGACACCAAAAAAGCCTTACATTACATTTGTCAGTCATAGATGAAGAAATGAACACAGATCTGGAGAAAGGATATTGCATGAGGAAAAGCCAAGGGTGTGCGTGTGTGTGTCTTTACACAGGCATAGTTAAGTACATTTTTCTTATGTAAAGACGAATTTGCGTATTCTCAATGACTTTGCTATAACTGCACATGATAAGAGCACAGACATAGAAATTGATAAAACGGCAACCTTGGTCGAGAAATAAAACAAATTAAAGGCTCAGTTCTTATCCCTTAGCTGCCTCTTATTTGAACACAAAAAACACAAACAACGATGTCAATTAGACAGATTATCAAGTGTTTAAATGGATTTCCGCTTGAGTAACTCCTCTAAGCATATTTCCAACTGAAGGAGGTCAAGTGACGGAAGTTACCTTGCTGATGACAGCGTAGAAGTCGTGGCCCGGATCCATTGGGGGAGGAGGGATGTCGAAGGAGCGCCTCCATATTTTCACCTGGGCTTCTCCGTGCTTGGCGGCTGTCTCTGACTTGTTCAGCCCCGTGAGGCCCCCGTAGTGGCGTTCGTTGAGCCGCCACGTTCGGTGCACTGGCACAAACATCTGGTCAATGCTGTCCAATACCATCCATAAGGTGCGGATGGCCCTCTTCAGCACGGAGGTGTAGCAGATGTCAAACTCATAGCCGGCGTCTGTAGCAGGAGCAAGTCAGCCAGTTAAGTTGACAGTGGAACTTCTATTAAGACTAAATGAAAAATGAACTGCTGACTTTTTCGCACACACACACACACACACACACACACACACACACACACACACACACACACACACACACACACACACACACACACACACACACACACACACACACACACACACACACACACACACACGCACACACTTCCTACTCTGTCAGAGAGACAGTCCCAGGTGGAGAATTATCTTTCAAAGTCATTGTTTCTGGCCAGTGGGACAAATTGTTCTACATGCACACTCAAGGTAAACAAAAATATCACTGTGACGATCTAGGGTTTGTATTATGTTGGGCAGGCAATATGATTTTGACATTGTGAACCTAAGATTGTTTGTGTTAAATCCAGACAATGTAGCCTACAATTGTAAATGCAACGATCCACAAAATCATCATTCTGTAGCATAGGTGGTTGTCTGTTATCTGAGTGTAAATACAATACAATCAATGAATACCTTTTAGTGCTTGTCCACCTCTCCTTGCCTCATGTTCTCCAGCTTTGCTAAGATCTGCGTCAAACCACCCACTGAAACGATTCTCGTCGTTCCAATTACTCTCTCCGTGACGAATCAAAACCAGTTTGTACACGGCCATTTACCTAGTTTTACTGGACAAAGCAGACAAGAGGTTACAGCAGTGGCGATGAATGAGCAGAAGTGCAGGTACAACTGTCACAGCTTCTTGTGCAAGTTGATTCAACTTACCCCGGGTTAAGATTGGTTACTCTATCCCTATGATGTTTTCAACGTCGTCCAATGACAGAGGTGGGCGTCGGCGACCTTGCTGCTGACAGCTCGTGGCGTGGCCTGCTTGTGCACTGTGGATAGGGTCACTTTATTATATAAACATATTTTATCCACATTCCATTAAATTATTGCTAATGGGGAATGCGTGTGTGTGTTTGTGTGGGTGGGTGGGGGCGGTGATGGATTGATTGATCTATGATATACAATGACAAATTATACACATATACCTTCCTACTCATGCATTATCAGATATATAAACTATATTGGTTGTAGCCTATAGGCCTACTCTCAGAAATGAGGAACTGTCACAGAATCACAGCGGCAGCACTGAAAGGAGCACCTATTAAACAACCATGGTGCATCGCGTAAATGCCTAGACGTAGACTTAGCCAATAACCAGCCGGTGTTACCAGTAGGTGGGGTCTGTATGCGGAAGATAACAGGGGTCGCTTTTGTATGAGACTGACATCAGAGTAGCCAACTCTATGCGCCCTTTAAACTATTTGCCAATCGGACTTAGCGTCGTCTCCAAACCCGTTTGGGCATGGATGAAACAAGTCCGCTAGTTCCTTCGTTTCATGACTCACTAGATACAAATTATTGTAGCGAAGCCAATCCTCGTGGTGGTGGTTTTGGAGCGACCGCTACACCGGGATCTGTCATTCGTGTACCTGCTGACATCCCGGGTCGCGGTTGTGAGCGACAGCCTCTTCTGGATCGAAACAGAGCGAACTCCTTACGGGACCATCACAGAAATGATTTCTCTGACGATCCGGAGTTCAGGGAAATTGTGAGGAAAGCAGAACAAGCCATAGACGAGGGGATCTTTCCGGAGAGAATCTACCAAGGATCCAGCGGCAGTTACTTCGTTAAAGACCCTCAAGGGGTGAGAATATTAGAAGCCTCAATTATTGTTTGTTCATTTTGTTATTTTTGTTTAAAGGATTTGCAGAATTAGTGTTAGTGTCCCTAATGTCGATCAAGTTCAATCTGTAAGCCCACAGCTTCAAACGGTTTCAGGCTTAACATATTGTCAGATAGAGCCTATATGCAAATTACTAACATTGTTGCAGCTGTAAAACCCTGTTAAAATTGGTATCTACGATTTTCAACGGCCCTGCTTAAAGGGTAGGCTACCCTTTGAAATCCAATGTACTTTTTTTTTTATTGTATTTTTACTGTGTGACGAAGAACAGTCCCGAATAAAGTCATGTTATTTGGCGGTAAATGTGGTATAAAATGTGTCTTGAGATAAGTCAATGTGTCTTGTATTCTTTGATAAGAAATATTCTGCAATGCGTTCCGATTTCAAATATCTTACATTGGTAATTTCTCCCCTACGAAAATAAATTAACACCTATTGGAAAGCACAAACTGTTCAAGCACTTAACTTGGACTGGTGGTCTCTGTCGTGACCGTGGTCCTGACTCGATAAGTCTCCATCACAAGGGATCATGTGAGATAACTTACGATAATCTAATTGACATAAATAAGTTGCGAAACAAGTCCAATAGATGCAGAAATTATCTGCTTAATCCATGAATTGACTCCTTTGATGGCAACATGGAAGGCGGATAGGATATGTGGGTTCACAACACGTATAGTATATAAATGGCATTTCTCCCAATTTAAACAGTAGTCTCTGTTTTAAATGACATGTTTGTAAGTAGTTATGCTTTTGGAATTCAGATTTCATCATTCGTCTGTTAATGCTTGCAGAAGATAATCGGCGTCTTCAAGCCTAAGAACGAAGAGCCCTACGGCCAGTTGAACCCCAAGTGGACCAAATGGCTCCAGAAGTTGTGTTGTCCTTGCTGCTTTGGCCGAGACTGTCTGGTCCTCAACCAGGGCTACCTTTCAGAGGCCGGTGCCAGCCTGGTGGATGAAAAGCTTGAGCTGAACGTAGTGCCCAAAACCAAAGTGAGAAAACAGAAACAATATGAGTATGGATGGAAGAAATCCTACAAGCTTTACTCTACTCTACTTTTACTGTTACCCTTTTCAGGTGGTGTACCTTGGGAGCGACACATTCAACTACAATGCAATAGACAGAGTGAAGTCTCGTGGCAAGAAGCTAGCCCTGGAGAAAGTGCCCAAGGTCGGCCAGCGCTTTCACAGAATAGGCCTGCCCCCAAAGGTAATTACTACTTATACTTTTGAATCACTTGTAGCACTACTTTATCTGTCATGTGATACTGTATGCGATACTGTATGAACTGTAATGTACACAGTATCACAATATGGCATATGTGATTGACATTTAAAGATGTCTCTCTGTCTATCTCCCTCTCCTCTCTGTGTCTCTGTCTCTCCGTCTCTCCCCGTCTCTTTCTCTTGTTGTCTGTCTGTCTCTCTCTCTCTCTGTCTTTCTCTATATGTATGTCTCTCTCTCTCCGTCTCTGTGTGTCTCTCTCTCTGTCTCTCCGACTCTCCCGCTCTCTCTCTCTGTCTTTATGTGTGTGTCTCTCTCTTTCTGTTCTTCTCTCTCTACATGGCAGGTTGGGTCGTTCCAGTTGTTTGTCGAAGGGTACAAAGATGCAGAACATTGGCTCAGACGGTTCGAAGCCGAGCCTCTACCAGAGAACATAAATCGGCAGCTCCAGATCCATTTTGAAAGGCTTGTCGTCCTGGATTACATCATTAGGAATACAGGTTTGTTTTCATTTTTCATTAATGCTGACGCAGAACACAATGCATGGCAATGGATTTTATAGCACTGACACGCACTATGTTGGGTCTTCTGCTTGCAGATAGAGGAAACGATAACTGGCTGATAAAATATGACTATCCGATGGACAGTGGAGGCATTCGTGTGAGTAAACCATGAATATATATGACTCAGTAGCCAGCAGACAGATATTCTTTGAGAAAGATACAATGGTTCTATTTTAAAGCATCTTGCTTGTTGATGTCACCGTTAGTTATTTTATGGCTTGAATCCATTAATCCAATGTAAATCCAAAGGTAAGCCATTGTTAGCTCAGTATGTGTTTACAAGAAGTGTGTACTTTCTTTTTGTGTGTGTGTGTGCAGGATACCGACTGGGTAGTGGTGAAGGACCCTATTGTTAGGCTGGCTGCCATTGACAACGGCCTGGCATTCCCCCTGAAACACCCCGACTCCTGGAGAGCCTGTGAGTCACAACAACTCCAAAAGCACAGTTACCTCACACTAAAATGAAACCACAGCGACAGCACCATCTCTGGTGGGGCACACTTATTGCAGTAGCACGCTCTGATTGGGCTGGAATATTGCAAGCTACTACTTGCCATAAAAACTAATTTTCAACTTTGGTGATATCAGTCTGATATGTGTATAATCGGTAGCAAATGGCTATTACCACCAGATGTTTTTGGTGCTCTTTCATAGAAAACGCCCCAATATTTTCACCTAATGACAATGTGTTTATTTGCATCTATGTAGCATTATTGGAATAAGCTATATTACCTTATGCACATTGCTATTGGACAATACATTTCATATCGGTGCCACTGAATGGTGCAACCCTGTGGTTCACTTTTAGTGTTATCAGTCTTGTCTCAGTCAGGGTTAAACATAAGCGTATCAGGCCCTGCTTATAAGATATGTGTCCTTCTCCTCCCGCTGCAGACCCATTCTACTGGGCGTGGCTCTCCCAGGCCAAGGTTCCCTTCTCCCAGGAGATCAAGGATCTGGTGCTTCCCAAACTCAATGACCCAAACTTTATCAAAGACCTCGAGGAGGACCTCTATGAGCTTTTCAAGGTATGCAAACGTTTTAGTGAGGAAAAAGAATTTTATATTGTAGGTGTGTCTTTAGCATGAACATGCACAATGTTGAATATGTGTGAAAACTGAAGTGTGTGTGTGTGTGTGTGTGTGTGTGTGTGTGTGTGTGTGTGTGTGTGTGTGTGTGTGTGTGTGTGTGTGTGTGTGTGTGTGTGTGTGTGTGTGTGTTTTGCAGTGACATTGATTGATTGTGCTCATCGTTCCTTTTTCTTTTTTCTGTCGTGTAAATGGAAAATCTTCCCCTTTATCGATTTTTTTTCTTCCTTTATTTTCAATCAATGTACAAGCCAATGAGGTTATGTTTACGATAACATGCGTTTTACGTGCATGTTTATACAGTATATGCGGTAAATCTGTCATGAATTCCATTGGTTCTGAACTTACAAAAGTCGATGGGATGTACATTCTGTGCTGAATTATAAAGCGTTTCTAAATCGCTCTATACTTAATGAGGTTGTCATGGTGGACCTGCTCTGAGAAAAGTTTAAAGAAATAAATATGTAGAAAAGAAGTAAGAAATAAACTAATACATTTCCTCATCTGACGGGAATGATATATAGGGCCTTTCTCAGACTGCGTTCCTCTCTGTACTTGTGTTCTTGTGTCCTTGTGAAACGTCATCTTTTGCGGAACAAGTACTGTCCCAATACACAAGTTCGCATTTTCGCAAAGAACGGTTGAAATTCCCTGAAGTGTTCTGGACACACCCATTTTACCCAGGATGCATCGGTTGGTAACTTGTGTGAACTTGGCAGCACAGATATCCCAGTATTCATTTTGGCATTCAAGCGAGGAGCAGCAAGCAGCAGAGCAGACCAATAACGGCCTGTTTTTTTAAATTTTCGAACATATTTTGCATAGGTCATAGGTTATTTTCCTGTAGTTAAATAAATCGTAAATAAATTATCGTTTTTCAAAATTGACATGGCATGTAGCATGCGGTGGCCCCACTGTCATTCCGCTATTTTGCTCCCCGACCAGGTCAACCTATCCGGCCTCCAAAGATCCCTGTGATTAACCTAAATAATGTAGTGACCCCTTTCAGCCACCCTCCATCTCGTCCACCTTGCCCTCCACTGTGGACCCAGACATCCCCCCAACCCCAATCTGACCCGTTTTGCGTTGGTGTCGCTCAGAGGACAAGCTGTACTTCGTGATCATGATTATGGGGCGACGACAACGTATCGCTCTGTATTAAAACACACACGCGACAGATTTACGAGGGTTTTGCGGGAGCTGCACTCTAAATCACCCCCTGTCCAATAAGTGTTTATGGTATTGGCCTTGGCTGTGTTTCAAGTAAACATATTACTTCATATTTATTTTCTTTGTGGGGGACATGAGATGTATCGGTATTTTAGGTCTGTGTGTATCTTAAACAGCCGTCTTTTCATACATTTTCTATCTATTTGGTATTGTATAGTACTAAAATGAATAAGCTCTCTTGGACAGGATAGAAATTGTATCAATACCGGCTTGAGACGGCTTATTTAACCAACTGCTCTCTATTAAAATCCATCTCTTCTTCGGCTAACGTGATCCGCATGGTACTCCGAGGCTCCGCCTGATGGAGATGTGCCTGGAGATATATTGTGTCTAGCCTACATATTTAAATGCCTGTCCATCGGTCTGTTCACTCGTCTCTGATGGAGCACTGAAGACAGTTCCGAAAACAACATTACTGTATATCGAGCGTTAAATCAAACTATTTAATGTCACCCCTTTCAATTTCCATTCACCATCACGGCTGATGGATTTCACCCTCCGTCTGCCGAAGCCTCACGGATGTAGTTTAGTGTGGAGTTTCTCTCCAAAGAACTCCTGAGAACAAGGTGTGCTTTGTTTTGCACTCTGCTTCCTCTAACGGATGTGCTTAGCAGACAACTCCAGGCGGTTGGCCTTCAATTGGATCACTTCCAATAGAAGGACAATCTGTTAAAGTAAGGATTTTGGTCTTACTGCTGTCAACTGAATTAATTCATTTTGTGGCTAGAGGCTCAAGAGAATGGAAAAAAAAAAACTTATCGAAAACTTCAAAGCCAGGCCTTTCAGTTAGACGTCATCGTTTCTCCTTAGAGAGAGAGAGAGAGCGGTATCTTAGACTTTAAGGCAACGCTGCATTGCCCGGCATTGTTCCACTATTGCACTATGTCTGCGATACTGGGACCGTGCCAGGCTATTAGGCAAGGTTATCTTCTCCCTTGTTCAATATTGATGTTTTCACCCGTCTACGCCATCAGACGTCATCCATCTTGGAAATATCTCACAGCTGCCATTGAGCTACACAGTGTGTCTGTCTTCTACTGTATTACTTGTTTTAAAGGGTCTGAGTGTATCGTTTCTATCAGCAGAATGAAACACTTCAGCCTAGTCTGTTTTGGCACAGAGTGACTTTCTCCCAGCCCTGCTGTGGCACTGTGGAATCAGTCACCTCTCAGAACAGGCTACATGGTATAGTAGTCCACTAGTAAAGTGGTGTACCCAGCCTTTTAACACGGTCTCTGTGCGGGAGTGTTTGGTCGAGTGTTCTGGATCAGAACCCTAATGCCCGCAGTCTACCTACAGTAGGCTTTCTAGAGACCGATGCCTGGCCATACTCGCTCGTTAATGACATGTATCTCAAAAAATGTATTACAAAGTATTCACTGTAATTCTGATAACATAATTGATTAAATGACTACATTGTAGCTGGTACCTCCATTCTTCATGTGTTATGTGATGGGTGTAGCAGAGAGACGGGACCAGACTGTATCCCAGCTGGAAGCAGAGGGGAGCGATACAGGCCTTTACTGTAACCATAACGTCGGTAGTGCTCCGTAAACGAAGCGAGGGAGGATTAGAGTGTAGCTCTCCACGGGGCTGTAATCCCTGTGTGGGTGGATGGGTGGCTGAGAGAGAGAAAGAGAAAGAGAAAGTGAAAGAGATGCGGGAGAAAGGGCCATAAAACAAAATGGGAAGATGTCACAATCACTCACCGGCGGAGATGTGCACATTGATGACTTTTCCTCTCCAGCCGTCTCTCCTCCCTTTCTCCTGAATGCCTCATCTCTTTCTAAACTAGTCGTTGGTCAGGCCTCTTGGCACTTTCTGCGGACACGCGTGGGGTTGTATCACACCTCTGTGTCGTTTCGGCCTGGGTGCCAGGTTTTCTGCATCGACCTCTTAGTCAGTTAGGGGAGGTTTTGTCGCAGACGGTTGCCTGCATTGATTGGGCTGCGGGTAGGTGAACGGATCACAGGTTATATTCGAGTGCAGAACATCTGCCTCTGTTTTGATGACTAGTTCTTAATAGAACCTGAGGGTCAGGAAATGGTGAGAGTATCGCTGTTGGTAAAATCGTTGAAAAAAGTTTTGTTTAATCCTCAATCGTCATGAGAATAAATATTTCCGGTGAGCAAGCCAATGTTTTTTTGCCAAAATATTTCATGTTAAATTGCAATATTTGAAAACTTTTAAAAACGTAATCGCAAAACGCTTGCTGTCTCCAGCCACAGTTTACCCTGCTTGACTTAGTCCTTTTTTTATTTGTGTGGTCTTTAAAAGAAAGAGGCAGAATGGCGGCCCAGATAAAGCGGAGCATATTAACCTACAGCCCTAAAATGCTCATCACCAGACAAGGGATTAGATTCCCAAAAGAAAACCTCCAGACCAACAAGACGAACAATGGAGGGGGTCACATTTACTCTGCAACAATATCAGCATAATCAAACCTTATTTCCATTGGAAATGAATCAAGAAAGACTCCATCTGATCTTGATCTAATAATTATTATGCACTTCAAATGGATCATTGTTTCATGTCACAACGGCAACATGACTTGCTGTCCTCATCCTTGTGTGGGCGGAAGCTTTTAAGGATTAAGGATCAATTGGCAGGGACTTGACCTCATGTCCAAATCCCCTATTTTTTTTCATTGGCTTTGAAACCAAGCCTTAAAAGCCCCTGAAGCCCAATACCAGTGTACCGTATTTCTGTTGCGTTGCCTCGTTTCACTGCATGACTCGTCCTCTTCACTGGAAGTTTTTGAGTGTGATTCATCATAACTGACATGTGTGTTGCTGGCCTTGGCCTTGAGACGACTTCTCCTGTACAGAATAAGTTTTTCGGACAGCGGGACGTATAGGACACAGGGGTACTCCCTGCGGAGTGCTTCAGACTTAAACAAGCGAACAGCCTTGACCTCAATTAAACAGAGAATTTCAATTAGGGCTCCAGAACGAGTCGGCTAAGGCTTTGGAGTTTGATTAACCCCCTGTTGGAAATGACTGTCATTTCAGTGTCTCGTTCATTTTTCTCCTTTCACCGACACAGTGAGTAAATCGATGTGTTCTGTGAGTGTATATGTGAACATTTTTCTCACGCTGCACTGTAGATTGATTTGACTTCATGCATTTGTTGGTCATTTATGATTGGTTATATCATTGTTTGTATGTTTTTTGATATGACCTAGGCATAGGCAGTTAGACACACATTTTTAAAAATAGAGATAAATGTCAAATATCAGTCTCAAACTACACAATGGAGTAGTTTATTATTTTATTTTATCTGTGTTCAACTTTCAACTTTGACCCCTACATGATCTGCAACTTGTTTAACTCTACCAATATCAGTTTGCTGTGCTGACCTACAAAGGTCAACAATAACCCCAAAATACTGTTTATACATTCAGTTTTTATTTTTATTTTATTTGTTGGTATATGTTGTCGACCATGTTTGCTGCCTAAATTATAATGTGAATGTAAGTTTACGTTTATAACATTAAGAATCAGAAATCAGAAACATTTACAGTCAAGTACAAATCAACATTAAAAGGGCTAATAGGGTAATAAATCAACAATTAAAAATTAGATTTGTTCAGTATTCGCAATGTCAAATGCATAATTATGCATTACACTTCATAATGGTTGCTTCATAATTCTCATACGGTTGAGAGGTTAGGCTTGTAACAGACGCAGATAAATAATTGATTTGTTATTAATTGATCAAGTTACTGGAGTTGCCGAAGTCAAAGCTATAACTCCAAACAAATTCCCAATGCCAGCGATGTTGAGCGGAACGCTATGCTACTCAAACTGCTGGCTTGGCTTTGTTTAAAGTTGGCTGTACTGGAACGCATTAACACAAGTTTAATTGACATTCATGGTACCTTGCATGGATGCATACATTGTTCACTCTGCTCTTTGCTGAATTAGTAGTACGGTACATTCAGAGGTTAGTGTAATGGATGCAGCGCTGGAGAAACCTGAGCGAGAGAGAGAGCAAGTGAGAGAGTTCAAGTTAAACAGAAGGATGGAGAGAGGGAGATGGATAGAGGTGTTTAGTGTGTTTGCACTGACCGCGATAGGAGCTGAGATTGTACCCCAAGTCCAGGTGGTTTATTAGCATTGACCACAGCGGGTAGAGCGTGTTCTGAACTGAGACGCCACACAGCAGTACCCGACCACAACAGCAGGGGGCGCCCAATCAAAGCTGCTCATCAGTTAAGAGGGGGAGGCAGATTGGTTTGGCCATCGGAGGGCACTTGGAGGTTGTAGAGGGATGGGTCAGAACAACAGGGAAGAGTTGATGGGGTGGATTAATGCACAGAAGGTCAACGCATCAGTAAAATAATCGACATGTATTCCGGATTGGAAATGTGGTTAACGTTTTGGACAGGGAGGTACAGATCCTAAGTAGAGGAAACAGGGTGGTAAGTTTAGATGGATATTAGATACTGGGGTTACATTTTTTAAAATGTATGTCTTGGATATTATGCAGACATCTTTGTTCTTCATCCAAAGCTTTTTTGTACGGCAGGCAGGCAGGTGGAGGTTCTTGGATGATAAAGTGGATAATGAAAAATCCACAAATGAATGAATTCATCAGAAAGGTTTGATTTTTTAAGGTGTTTGGTTTTGGTATTATATCACACTTACTTTGTTCCCCAATATCTCTCTGGATGACGGTTTGTCTGTCTTTGTTGTACAAACAGCCACATGGTGAATGCTAACACGTCTCTCTGGGACAAGGACGTTTGCAAAGTGATGTAACGCCCGCTCGCTTTATGTGCGACCGCGCGGGGGACAGCGGGAACGTGAATCTCATAACCAGAACCTTTGTGTCTAACTCAGATTAAAATATGGACAGGCTAACAGCAAGACGTACAGTAGGAGCGACCGCGCCCTTGAGCCTTGACCTTGAGAGGTTCTCCCGTTGGTCCACCATGGGGATTAATTGACAACCCCCTTCGAGGTCACCGCCGGTGGTTGTATCTCATTAGGGCGGGTGGGTAGAGGAGGCTAGCATCCTGGCGTCCACCAACCTATGGAGAATGACAATTTGTACTTAATTTAGCTTTTTCAGTCAGGGGCCCAACAGAGGATTGATGGGTTTGCTTTGTGTTGGGTCTGTAATGAGTGTAACTGGTGGAGGCGCTTTGGTGGGGGGTGGAGTACTGTACCCTGGTTCTTTATGCCCCGCTCCTCCCACTCTCTCCCATTGGTCCAAATGAAGGGCGGAATAAAATCATCGTCCTCTATTAAATCACAAGCAAATAATGGGTTTTCATTTCCTCCCTGGAAGCCCTTGTAAAATTTGACTGTGCTTCGTTGCTTGTAATTTTTTTTAGAAGTGTGTGATTGCTGGTGGTTGTGGTAGGGGTGGTGGGGTGAAGGGGGTACATATATTATTTTCTAATGTATTATCTCTGTCATGGCAAAAAGCAATAGAGCAAAAGTGCCTCAAGGCCTAATCAGAAGCCTGCGCCAAAACGTTTTCTTTTTTTATTCTTTAATTTGAACAATTCAGTTAAAACTGATTGCCTGCGCCGAATGATCTATTAATGAGCGCCATTATTGTAATCAAAAAAGTAACCAGAGTTATGCGGTTAACACAAAATCAAACGCAGAGCTAGCACTGTTTCTGGTGAACTTCTACCAGGGCATCAGTTGCCTTGAAAACGATATGGCCTTGAAAACTAGTGACATCACTTGGCGCTAATGGTGCTGTGATGGGAGCGGTCTGTAACGGTGGATTGGTAATATTTGGTTGGCTTCTGTTGACAATCAACGTGTGAGTATTGTGATGCCGCTGGCTGAAGATACACCAAAAAACAACAACCTAGATATACACTGATGTAATGATAGTGACACTAACTGTCATTAACAAGGTCATGTTAAATGTCATTACTGGCACATAATTACACAGATTATATTGGAAAATTGCACAATATTACATCTTTATATATTAAAGATGAAAATAAATATTATTATATTAGCTCTTTCCCACTACCCCAGTGGAGCCTCAATGTGCTAAATTGGTGGACTCCCCTTTAAAATGAAGATG